>JAUCMX010000021.1:13998874-14078874 GCA_033459395.1 Hemibagrus guttatus | reverse complement strand
CACGTGGCGTAATTTTTTCTCACTGGTATGAAAGCTCGAGACGAGCCGTTACAGCAACCATGTGCTGTATTTATCTAACCACGGTTGTTGACATGTCAAATATGCAAATAAGGATAAATAATCGTGCCAAATAATAATCGTCTAATGTAGACCAGCTTGGACCTTAGCTTGGACTGGAGTGATTGGAAGCCTATTGAAGGTGAACCTATTAAGAGCTCTGCTCACCATGTTAAGATTTCATTATCTTCCAGCATTTTGTTTCACACAGCTCTGATTTAAAAAAAAAAAAAAAAAAACAAGTAATAATAATAAAATAAATAAATAAATAAAACCAATTGAGCACTCCTGACATCAAAATCAGGCTTTTGTGCAAGTTCGCTTTCATCTGCCCACACTCCCACCTACATGACTGAAGTGTCTGTGTGTCGCTTCTGTTTAACTGTTCAGACCAAGCTTCAGGTTTGCTTTATTAATCTGCTGCTTATTCAGGGCTTCTTTTTTTTTATGTGAAGTGGTTTAGATTTTAGAGTGTAGTGAGGGACAAGTGTAGTAAAGGCTCAAATAGTACTTGTTCATCTTTCTAAAGACATGCAGGTCTCTTCTTCTTCTTCTTCTTCTTCTTCTTTCAGCTTTTCCCTTCAGGGGTCGCCACAGCGAATCATCTCTCTCCACCTATCCCTATCTTCCGCATCCTCAACACTTGCACCCACTAGCTTCATATCCTCATTAATTCCATCCATATACCTCTTCTTTGGCCTTCCTCTTTGCCTCCTGCCTGACAGCTCCATGTCCAACATTCTCCTACCAATATACTCACTCTCCCTCCTCTGAACATGTCCAAACCATCTTAATCTGGCCTCCCTAACTTTGTCCCCCAAACGTCCAACATGAGCTGTCCCTCTGATGTACTCGTTCCTAATCCTGTCCAATCTTGTCACTCCCAAAGAGAACCTCAACATCTTCAGCTCTGCTACCTCGAGCTCTGACTCCTGTCTCTTCCTCAGTGACACTGTCTCTAAACCATACAGCATGGCTGGTCTCACCACTGTCCTGTACACCTTCCCCTTGATTCTCGCCGATATTTCTCTATCACACAGACCTCCCGACACCTTTCTCCACCCATTCCAACCTGCCTGCACTCGCTTCTTCACCTCTTACATGTAGATTTCACTATCATCAATTATACAACCGTGAAAAGAGACTTTATTTACAAGCACAAACCTGATGACTGTCCAGACTGGCTGATGTGCTGCAGATTCGGAAAATTATTCACATGGGCAAATTTTAATTTAATTTTATTTCATTTTATTTCATTTTATTTTAATTTAAGTGTAAAATAGACTGTCTGGAATAACAGTATGTTTAAGTCTGGTTTTCTGAAAGATTTTTAAGATTTCATTTGAATTGAGCCGAAAGATACCACTACACTGTCTATAAAGCAAACATCATAAGTGAAGTATAATACACATTACATAGTGCTCTAATAGGAAAATAATCAATCATGTGGTGAAATTTTACAAAGTCAAATTACAGTTAACACCCAGAAGTTGATTATTTCACAATAATAATAAATAAATGTCCTGAAGTGTTTTATTACTTTTACACTACATTAATTTGTCCTTGATTACAATATTATATTTATTTAAAAAATGACATCACACTTTTAACCATTTAGAGTTACATTTCATTTTTTGGAACATGCATGAAACAAGTTGAATCCTGTAATAAGAGTCAGTCTCTTACCAGCCTTTTGTTTCACTCTCTTGATATTTGCGGCTGTTTTGTTGTGTTCATATTCAGCATTGAATGTCTTTGTCATGTCACAATCCACAGTGGTGCTTAATGGCTCATATGAAAGTAGACACTCAGGGCTTTAAGAATTTATAGCTTTCATAAGTAGTTCTGTTTACCTTGCCTAGTTGGGGTGATAATTTAATGGAAAAGTTCCATATAATCAAAAACGGTTAGTTTTTTCCACACAAATGTTTCTGTCTTCAAAATAATTGGTGATATCAAACCCATTCCTGCTCTCTGAGATACCCCAAGTGCTTGTTTATAAAGTTATCTTCAACCACCACCACAAAGGTCCTCCTAAGACTTCTTCCATCAAGCTCCTAACCTGAATGCTTCGATTCAAAAATCGAGCTATTTTAGAAAACTACTAAAAACATTCTGGCCAATCAGAATATAGAATTCACCAGTACTGTGTATTTAAAAAAAAAATAGCCTACAGCTGATGTCCCTGATTCATGACCTACCTAAAGTGAGATTTACAGGAAACTCTGTCAATATATGTGATTTGAGGGGATATATATTATTATTTTTTTCTGTAAGTTTCTGTTAAATTGTGTTATAAGATGAAAAATTTAATTCTAGCCAAATCCAGCACACACATAACCAGGTTATTTGTAGTCTTGTCTTTGCCTCATGTACAGGTTTAACGTCTTCTACATCTGTGTTGCAGCTCAGATCCCCAGGATGTGTGAAGTGGACGTGACGTCTGAACCGAGCAGTCCGACGCTGTACAGCGAGTCGTCAGATGCTTACTATCACGTGGATCGTTGGCAGAAGCTACGCACAGCTGTGAGGAAACTCGAATTTTGGGAGAACTTCAGCCATGAACTTATTGGTAGCGGCTTCTTCTCCAAAGTCTATAAGGTAAGAAAAAGAGATATGCTATGTTGGGAGGTTTGATGGTTTCTCTCAGATACTTCCCACTTAAGTAGAACCTTTTTTTTTTGCTAAATTTTTTCTAATTGTAATGTTTCTACTATTGCTTTACCGCCAACCTTGAAAAACAATTCATATGATCATATTTTGACATTTTATCACAAATATCCTACAGACTGTCTTAAATTGCAGTATGTTTCTCTTAGCATTTTAAAGTCCAGGTTTCTGAATAATTTTCGATTGAACTCAATTCAATCTGAAAGACCCCAAAGCAAAGGTCTGAAAGCAAACACTATAAGTGAAGTGTAGTGCTGTAATAGGAAAAAAAATCAATAATCAATGACAAGGGTGGTTTGAAACTGATATGAAGCAGATTTACAGTTAAATACTGAATACAGCTGAATATTTTACAATAAGAGCATATCCTGAAGTGTTACACTACAGAAATTCATCCTTGATTACAATCATTTATCAAATAATCATTAAATATCATGATACTTTTGATTTTTAGAAAGAACTATTATAATTTTGGTTTAAAACTATATCCCAAGAATAATTTAATGCATTTAGTTATTAATGGAAGTAAAAGAAAATTATAAGTAGTGCTTTATTTCTCAGTAGAGGAACTAGATAGTATTAAATATGTAATAGGATCTGGGTTATTATGTGCATTTTGAATATTCAAGCACATAGCAACTTGGGTAAAAATGATTAGGTAGGTACTACAGACCAAGAATGACTTGACTGTAATAGATATCTGTTTAGTTTTACATCCAATGGCCACTTTATACATTATACCAAGCTAGTTACTGAGTAGGAACCGACATTGCTCTCAGTTCTTCATAGCATGAATTGAAGAATCCTCTGTGTTGATATGACTGTATCATATAGTTGCTGCGGATTTGTCAGCTCCACATTCATGCAGTGAATGTCCCTTTTTACTTCATCCCAAAAGAGCTCTATTAGATTCAGAACCGGTGACTTGTAAAGTAATTAAAGGCCCAGAACCCTTGTTTAACATAACGACTTGTGCTTTGTGATCTGGCACGTTATCAAGCCATTATACGATTGATGCTTTTTATTTTTCGCATAATTCTGGACAAACTATAGACTGTTGTACATGAAAATCCCAAGAGTTTCTAACATACTCAAAACAACCCATCTGGCACCAACAACCACAGCTACAGTCACACCCTCCAAGATCGGATTTTTCTCCTCATTCTAACGTTTCATATAAACATTTATTAAGTGAAGCTCTTGTGTCTCATGTAACTGTATTATGTTATGCATCACGCTGCTGCCGTATGAATGGCTGATTGAATAAATGCATGAATGGTTCCTAATAAAACGGCCAGTGAGTGTATTTGGTGCTAGACATGCAAGTTGGAAAAGTTAATACATTGAAAAGTTGAGATTTTAAATTAGAATATTTATTCAGAATATGTTTCATGAACATTTATAAAACATAGATAAACTATATGTAACTGTGACTCTATGTAAAGATCTGTGTAGAAACCTGTGTAATGTTTTTAGCATCATTTTGTCAATCCAGTACAAGATTAACATGTGGAACTGAAATGTTTTGATATGTAAATATATATCATTTGTATATAGGATTTCTATATATATTTTGTTATTTGTATCCTAAAATCCTGGTATTTGTGTGTCCCATCTTTCAGGTGATGCACAACACCACATGCAAGGTGATGGTTGTGAAGATTTATAAAAATGACGTGGATCAGGACAGCATCGTCAGAGAAATCAGCCTCTTACAGAAACTTTCTCACCCTAACATAGTCAGGTAAGCGTTCATCCGTAAACGTGCAATCCTTGCCCCTGAATGTTTCATACGCAAGCCGATCCATGCAATAAGACCTCTCCTGATTTCATCAGAGTTTAGCCTGCTTTATAACAATACAATCTGGATTTTTTTTGCTCGATCTTAATCATAACCCAGTACAGAGTGGCACGATAATGTGGTTTTTTTCCATCTGACTTCATTGTCTCTGAGTTACTGATTCATGTGAACAGAGCCTGTGACGCTCAGCACTGCCGCTACCCAGTCAGAGAGCACATGACATCATGGGGCATTTTATTTGTCAAAGCAATCTCCAAGTGGTCTGTTCCTTTGTGTTATAAAAGCGCAAGACTCTTATCAAACTGTATCGTGGCTCTACAGTTACCTGGTACCAGGACTATTTTGCACACGGTTTATCAGACTGTTATGCATTTACCATTTCCATGCTGTGAAACAGATAATACTGCTTTAAGATCTTTTGCACTACATCAAAAATTTC
This sequence comes from Hemibagrus guttatus, assembly GCA_033459395.1. NCBI lineage: Eukaryota > Metazoa > Chordata > Actinopteri > Siluriformes > Bagridae > Hemibagrus > Hemibagrus guttatus. The sequence continues at coordinate 14,073,907 of JAUCMX010000021.1, read as the reverse complement.
AGGAACGTCAAAATCATCATTGGTAGAGATACTAGCTCAAGAAAATAAGACAAAAAAAAATTCAACACTTTATTATATAATTCTTAAACATACAGTACTAGTACTAATATCTTCTTTAGAGATATGTGGGAGAAAGACTGTAGTAGCCCAGAGAATGAAGATTGAAAGAAGGCCTTAAAACATACCAGGAGTATATTTATAGTCTATCTATCTATCTATCTATCTATCTATCTATCTATCTATCTATCTGTCTGTCTATCTATCTGTCTATCTGTCTGTCTGTCTGTCTGTCTGTCTGCTTGTCTATGTATTTGCTTGTTTGTTTGGTTGGTTGGTTTATTTTTAACCATCTGTTTGTCTGTTTGTTTGTTTCTGTGGGAGTGTCCTTTAAACCTGCCTATGTGTAATGGTTAAAGTATTTCAATAGTTTTGATTTGTATTACATTTTACATTGTATTTTACTCCACCCATTTTAACAGGAACAATCGTACAACTGTTCATTCATGTAATTATCACAACAGCCAGTCATGTGGCAGCAACACAATGCATAAACCCATGCAAAAATAATACCCAGTGACCTTGACCATGCCATGGTTTTCTGTTGCCAGACAGGCTGGTGTGAGGATTTCAGAAACTGCTGATCTCCTGAGATTTCCACATACAACAGTATCTCAGCTTTACACTGAGTTGTGTGAAAAATATTAGTGAGCAGCAGTTCTGTGGGTTGCTAAAGACCGGAAATAGACCAGGCGATGGTTTTTTTTTTTCTTCAATCTTCAACCATCCAGGCAGATACCTGTTCCTGACTAACAGAACTGGCTCTTTAGTTTAACTTGTTTTGCAGTTTTAGATGCTTTTTCTTCTCACCATGGTTGTAAAGAGTGGTTATTTGTCGCAAGGTAATGCTGAGACAAGATGCAAGTGCAAGCAGTTGTAATAAACACAAGGCACAGGTTCAGATTGGCAGCCAAACACAGTAAATAAGAACAGACAGTCAGTCTGTCTGTTTTTTGTTTTTTTTGCTTGTTATTATGTTTGTTCTATCTATCTATCTATCTATCTATCTATCTATCTATCTATCTATCTATCTATCTATCTATCTATCTGTCTATCTGTCTGTCTGTCTGTCTGCCTGCTTGTCTATGTGTTAGCTTGTTTGTAAGTATGCATATTTGTTTGGTCTATCTATCTATCTATCTATCTATCTATCTATCTATCTATTTATCTATGTATCTATTTATCTATCTATCTATCTATCTGATATGTATTAATGCTGAGACAAGATGCAAGTGCAAGCAGTTTTAATAACTACAAGGCACATATTCAGATTGGCAGCCAAACACAGTAAACAAGAACAGGCAGTGGTCAGGTGATTGGCTAAGAATGTGAACATGGGCAGGCAAGAGAAGATGAGAAAACCAGAGGCAACAAGAGGAAACAAATTCCCAGTGCGGGTAACAGAGCATTTACTTCACTAATCTGTTCGAGAGTCTCTTTTAAAAAGTCGATGTGGAGGTGAGTCTGATTGAGAACAGTGAGAATCAGGGGCTGGGTGATTGGATGTGTTGAAGTGTGTGTGTGTGTGTGTGTGTGTGTCCATGTCTGTAGGCCATAGTGTATGCTAGGGAAAGGGAGTCCAGGGTAATAACCTAAAGTGAGAAAAAAAAGAAAGTGAGAAAACTGTAGCATGAGTAATAATAGAAATTTTATGAACACTCCATCTTGCCATATTATTAACATTGCCCTAAAATATCTTTATAATGGTTTCACTGAAGTGGGTTAAAATAACGGGTTAATGTAACGGAGGCCAGCGGTAGGTGTTGTGCAGGTAAACCTCACTCCCCTGATCTCAAGAGGTGCACTGGTGACTGACGTGGGTGTAGTTTTTAGCCTCTTTGTTAGTGCGCCCGCCTCCCATGCCGCAGACCTGGGTTCGAGACCCGCTCGGAGCGGTTGCGAGTAGGACCCGGGGGGTTACATTAGTCTTTTGGGGGATATGCATGATTCGAATTGGTTGATCCAGTTTTGTGACGTGTCATTATTTTAGTTATTTTGTTATGTTTTTAGAGTTACTGTAGCTTCCTGTGAGCTGTAGTAGCAGGTGTACAGGTGTTGTTTTAAGCATAAAGTTTAGATTCAGTACAGTCAGTGATCACACCTGACAGAATTACCTGACTGTTTCTCCTTTTCTGTCATCGATTCAGGTATCTTGGAATCTGTGTAAAAGAAGACAAGCTGTATCCCATTCTTGAGGTGAGGTCCATGTCTTCCTTCTCTTTCTTTATTTTCTCTATTATTATGTGTCTACTGCAACATTTTGTCACCTGCAATAGATTTTGTCAAATACATTTAAGAGATTTGTGAAGCTTTTATAACTTATCACACAACATAGCAGGTTTTTCAGACAGTGGTAAGGCACACTTGCAAGCTGCATGTTGGCGGGTTGTGTTAATGTAACACGCTTTTTTTTTGTACTATCCACTTTTACTATACTGGCTGGATATGTTGTTGGAGGCCTTCAACTGCTCCCAGTTTCGAGCCACATAATTGATTGTGGCATAGGTTTTATGCCGAATGCCCTTCCTGACACAACCCTCCCATTTTATCCTGGCTTGGTACTACTTGGGTACTACTTGGGTTGAGTGTCAACCCCTCAGTGTCTGGGTTGCTTCCTTGACCAGACCTCGAACCCGGGTTGTAGCAGCGAGAGCGTGGAATACTAATGCTAATCCTGCTAATGGCTGGATATGTAATTTGTGATTTCTTATACAGTTTATCTGCTCTCATTTTATGGAAGCTGTGTTAGACCAACGTGCAACATATAATAAACAGATTGACTTGAATACTCACCCAAGAATTGAAAAACATGCTAACCATGCTAACAGGAAAGCCACACATGCATACTTCAAATGAAAGCAGTGATTCAGTTAAGAAGCTTCTCGATTGCATCACTGTGGTGGAAATAATAATAACTTACTACAGAGTAATTAAAACCTTTAACATATTTGTGGTTGTGGTTTGAAGTGAGTTTTTTCCCCTTTTTTGTATGAGTGAAAATGTCATTTGTTCTTTTGACTAGTAAAAATAAAGACTGAAACACTCAGACCATCTGTTTTCCACATTTAGAAGTTTGTATGAATTAGTTTTTTAGACAAATAGCAAACAATATGGCATGAAACAACACTTTCTGTGACTTACAGAGTTCATTTCAAACCACGAACACAGGATGTTAGCTCTTTCTTGCCCTGAACAGTTGATTATTACTAATGAATTGTTATTGTCATGTCCTTATTGTTTGTCTGCTTCTGTTTGTGTTTCTAGTATGTTAGCGGAGGCTGTCTGGAGGAACTGCTAGCTCGGAAAGATGTTCCTCTATGCTGGAGGGAGAAAGTGGACCTGGCTTCAGACATCACCAGAGGGATGATCTACCTTCACTATAAGAACATCTATCACAGAGATCTCAACTCCAAGGCAAGTCTTAGAATAAGCAATGCAGCTCCTAGGGATGTTTTCTCTCTCTCTCTCTCTCTCTCTCTCTCTCTCTCTCTCTCTCTCTCTCTCTCTCTCTCTCTCTGTGTGTGGGGTGTGTGTATGTGTGTGTGTTAGGGTCATTAGTTGCCAGGATTCCCGCAAGTGCTCACCAAAACTCTAGTGATGAGCAGCAGGTCTAAAGCAACAAAGCTACACCATTCTTATGCTAATTCACTCACTCCCACTCTCAGACTCTCTCTCACACACATACACACAGACACACACACAGACACGGCCTTTCCCACATCGTTTGAAACTGCATAATGCTTGCTCAGTGTATAGTCCAGTCCACACACCCACCCACTCTTTTCATGTTTACGCTGCCCTTGGGTGAGATCAGTGACCCATTTGTCAGCCGTTTAGATAAGAAAAATCGAGCAGCAGGGAACAAAACTATGCACAGAGCTCACAAACACAGCGCTGCACTGTCCGGCACTGGCTACCACAATGAATAGATGCCTTTCACACACAGAGCTGTGCAGTTGCATGAACTTGTGCCAGCTTGTGCAATATGTGAACTCTAGTTTGCCTTGGCATCATGAATAATAAAAATAATAAAAAAACAGGAGATTAGTCTCCACTTGTGCTTTTCTCCATAAATATGCTGATGTGTGCAAGACTTGGCTGAATTCTGGAGTAACTGGTTTTAAGTTTGGCTAAGTTTTGAAGTTATAAAAGCTGAACAATTAGAGTTGGGAAACTACACCTGGAACATCTAGCTATTTCAAATAATCTGTCTAGTTAGGAAATTTCAGACAAAATTCCACTAAAATGTTTGGTTCCACTTCATCAAATGGCTTTTTTCCATACAGCTACATGACACCTACAGTACAAAAGCCTGTATTACAACTGGCATAAAACTACATAAGAGAGGAATAATTTTGTTATAAGAGAATAATCAACAATATGCGTTTACAATATAATATTAGTACATGATATTATGTTGTCACAATATCCAGTAATATTTATGACCAATTTAGATTATCTTACCAGACACTTGTTATGTATGACTGAAATACCCAAAAGAGCTTTCATTTCCACCAGTGAAATGAGAGATGAGCAAATTAAAATCCAAACTTGGAATGACCTGTGCAGGTGTTTTGAACTCCTATGTCCATCTCATGTTCTCTTACTTTCTGTTGTAATATTTTGAGTTCTTTAATGAGAAATAAAATTCTTAGAAATCGTTATATATAAAAGATATCAGTTGTCATAAAGACTACTTCAGTCATTTATGATATCAAGTTGATATAACAGGTAAAATAATAAGATAAAGACAAACGACACACATACAGTAAACTTATGATGCTTTACTTAAGCATCTTCAGTTAAACTCAGTGTACGTTTCCTATATCAGTCATCAAAACATCTACAAACCCGATTCCAAAAAAGTTGGGACACTGTACAAATTGTGAATAAAAACAGAATGCAATGATGTGGAAGTTTCAAATTTCAATATTTTATTCAGAATACAACATAGATGACATATCAAATGTTTAAACTGAGAAAATGGATCATTTTAAGGGAAAAATAAGTTGATTTTAAATTTCATGGCATCAACACATCTCAAAAAAGTTGGGACAAGGCCATGTTTGCCACTGTGTGGCATCCCCTCTTCTTTTTATAACAGTCTGCAAACGTCTGGGGACTGAGGAGACAAGTTGCTCAAGTTTAGGAATAGGAATGTTGTCCCATTCTTGTCTAATACAGGCTTCTAGTTGCTCAACCGTCTTAGGTCTTCTTTGTCGCATCTTCCTCTTTATGATGCGCCAAATGTTTTCTATGGGTGAAAGATCTGGACTGCAGGCTGGCCATTTCAGTACCCGGATCCTTCTTCTACGCAGCCATGATGTTGTAATTGATGCAGTATGTGGTCTGGCATTGTCATGTTGGAAAATGCAAGGTCTTCCCTGAAAGAGACGACGTCTGGATGGGAGCATATGTTGTTTTTAGAACTTGGATATACCTTTCAGCATTGATGGTGCCTTTCCAGATGTGTAAGCTGCCCATGCCACACGCACTCATGCAACCCCATACCATCAGAGATGCAGGCTTCTGAACTGAGCACTGATAACAACTTGGGTTGTCCTTGTCCTCTTTAGTCCGGATGACATGGCGTCCCAGTTTTCCAAAAAGAACTTCAAATTTTGATTGGTCTGACCACAGAACAGTTTTCCACTTTGCCACAGTCCATTTTAAATGAGCCTTGGCCCAGAGAAAACGCCTGTGCTTCTGGATCATGTTTAGATATGGCTTTTTTGACCTATAGAGTTTTAGCTGGCAACGGCGAATGGCACGGTGGATTGTGTTCACCGACAATGTTTTCTGGAAGTATTCCAGAGCCCATGTTGTGATTTCCATTACAGTAGCATTCCTGTATGTGATGCAGTGCCGTCTAAAGGCCCGAAGATCACGGGCATCCAGTATGGTTTTCCGGCCTTGACCCTTACGCACAGAGATTGTTCCAGATTCTCTGAATCTTTATATGATATTATGCACTGTAGATGATGATAACTTCAAACTCTTTGCAATTTTTCTCTGAGAAACTCCTTTCTGATATTGCTCCACTATTTTTCGCCGCAGCATTGGGGGAATTGGTGATCCTCTGCCCATCTTGACTTCTGAGAGACACTGCCACTCTGAGAGGCTCTTTTTATACCCAATCATGTTGCCAATTGACCTAATAAGTTGCAAATTGGTCCTCCAGCTGTTCCTTATATGTACATTTAACTTTTCCGGCCTCTTATTGCTACCTGTCCCAACTTTTTTGGAATGTGTAGCTCTCATGAAATCCAAAATGAGCCAATATTTGGCATGACAAAATGTCTCACTTTCAACATTTGATATGTTATCTATATTGTATTGTGAATAAAATATAAGTTTATGAGATTTGTAAATTATTGCATTCCTTTTTTATTCACAATTTGTACAGTGTCCCAACTTTTTTGGAATCGGGTTTGTAAACTAAACTCACTCTCATTTAGGTTTAGTGAAAAAATGCATAACTCTGTCATTACTGTCATTGTGGCACTGTAAAAGGTTTTCATTAAAATCCAAATAGCAAAATGAAATTCATTTTATATGAAGGTCAGTAAAAAATAAACCAGACTCTGTCATTAGAGTGTCATAGCATTGCCAAAGATTTTCACTGAAAATCGTAGTAATAAGAAACTTTGTTTTAGAGCCAGAGAAAAACTGCATGTTGCTCTGTGATTCTTGTCAGCGTTATAAACTTCTCTGTGTCCCAGGGTTATACATGTGGGTTTCATTTGATTATGTTTTCATCAAAAATTCAGAAAAAGGTCAGGAGACACTAAAGATCATCTTTTTAGGGAATGCTCACCGTACCTTTGCTCAGGCATGTTTTATTCAGGCAAATCGAACATAGAATAAAGAAGAGCATAACAGAGTGTAGTAGAATTGAGGAAAAAGAGGAGAGTAAAATAGAGTATAGTAGAGTAGAATAGAGTAGAGCAGATAGAGGATAGTAGTCTAGAGTAGAATAGAATAGAGTAGAGAAGAATAAAGCAGAACAGAGTAGAGCAGAATACATTAAAACAGTAGAAAAAGAATAGAGGATAGTAGAGAAGAACAGAGCAGATTAGAATAGACTAGAATAGAACAGAGTAGAGTAGAGCAGAATAAAAAATCAGAGTAGAGAAGAATAGAGCAGAATAGTATAAAGCAGCTTAGAATAGACTGGAATTAGAACAGAGTAGATCAAAAGGTAGAGTAGAATACAGTAGAATGGAGAAGAGTAAAATAGAGCAGACTAGAATAGAGTAGGGCAGAATGGTAAAAGAAAAAAAGAAATATTTAAAATGGGGAACTAAAGCAGGATTGGGGTTTTAGGGGGGGGCAGAAAATTGGGGTGTTGGGGAAAAAACAAATAGTGTAGGGGGGCAAAAATTTTGGGGTGTAAAAAAATTTTTTACAAAACAGTGTGGGAGTGGGAAAAAGTGGTTAGAGTAGAATAGTGTAAAAATTTAGAGTAGAAATAGTGTAGATTAGAATGGTGTAGAGAAAGAAACAGTGTAGAATATTAAAAATAGTGTAGAGTAAGAAAATTAGAAAAAAGTGTAAAAGTATTAAAAGTGTAGAGTAGAATAGTATAAAAGTAGTGTAGAATAGAATAGTGTAGAGTATTATAGTGTAGAGTAGAAAATAGTGTAGAAAATATTAAATAGTTTTAGAATAGAATAGTGTAGAATAGAATAATGTAGAATAGTGTAGAGTAGAATAGTGTAGAGTAGAATAGTATAGAATAGTGTAGAATAGATAGTGTAGAGTAGAATAGTGTAGAGTAGAATAGTGTAGAGTAGAATAGTTAGAGTAGAATAGTATAGAATAGTGTAGAATATTATAGTGTAGAATAGAATAGTGTAGAGTAGAATAGTGTAGAGTAGAATAGTATAGAAAGTGTAGAATAGTTATAGTGTAGAATAGAATAGTGTAGAGTAGAATAGTGTAGAGTAGAATAGTATAGAATGTTAGAATAGTATAGAATAGTGTAGAATATTATAGTGTAGAATAGAATAGTGTAGAGTAGATATAGTGTAGAATAGTAATAGTGTAGAGTAGAATAGTATAGTAATAGTGTAGAGTAGAATAGTTGTAGAGATAGAATAGTTTAGAGTAGAATAGTGTAGAGTAGAATAGTATAGAGATGTTGAATATATAATAGTATGTAGAATATTATAGTGTAGAATAGAATAGTGTAGAGTATTATAGTATAGAGTAGAATAGTGTAGTGTAGAATAGTGTAGATTATTATAGTGTAGAGTAGAATAGTATAGAGTAGAGTAGTGTAGAATATTGTAGTCTAGAGTAGAATAGAATAGTGTAGAATATTATAGTGTAGAGTAGAATAGTGTAGAGTAGAACAGAATTGTGTAGAGTACAATAGAATAGAGTCCTTTCTTAATCCCCAAGGGGAAATTTTGGTCTCACAGTAGCCACAACACAACAGTAACCTTTAAGACATACAGCAAAAATTTAAAGAACATAAACTTAAAATACACCACAATTAATCAAAAATCAATACACTGAACATATACAGTGTATCTCTGTGTATACAGTGATATACAGTGTATACGGTGTATACAGAATGACTGTATAAAAATATTACAGGTTGGCAGGTTTAGTAAAGTGGGTGTGTTAGACATGTGTAATGAGCAAATGTTGTGTTGTGTGTATGAAAAATGTACAGCGGTCATTAGTTCAGTCATTAATAAAGTGGCAGTGTGTGTGAAAGAGTGTGCAGTGAAAGTGTGTAAAAATTTGTTGTGCAATAGGTGACGACTTTAGAGCTATTCAGGTGAGTCGGGTATAATGATGTTCTAATGTAAGTTAGTATTACAACATAACAGTGCTGTTGAATTCTCTATTCTGATTGGTCAGAAAGTCCTGATATAATAATGCCAGCCTGGCATCACAATGAAGAAAAAAAATATGTCTTTATGAAAGAAAACACCTGGAATAAATGTTTTGCTATTGGAAAATACCATTGAGTGTGGATCAATATCAGTGTATATGATATGCTATAAAAGACTAGACCAATGCATTGCACAAAAAATAATAATATTAAATAAAAAATAAATAAAATAAAAAGTTATATTGTGGTTTGAAATATCATTTGAATGATTTAAAAACAGGACAAAAGCCTGTGTTAAAGTTTAGGTCACTCAGCAGTCATTAGTGTACTACTCTGGATAAACTAAAAGGAGAAATACAGTATTAGGTAAACTTTTTTCCTTTGCTAAATTGCCACTGTGTGCTGTAGTTTTCCTGGTTTACCAAAAATAATATTATTTCATGCAGCTATTATTAATAAAGTGTACACTAAAATGTTGACAGATTATTGATTATCAGATTTTTTTTCACTTCAAATTCAAACTCAAATTCTCTCGTACTCGGTTTCCGATTCCTGAATTAAAGGCTGGAAGATTCCCCGAGTACTCACATAATCAGAGGCCACTGCATCTGGAAATAGTAAAATAATAGTCATGCTGCAGACTCTAATGCAGAGCAGATGCTGAGCTCTGAGTGAAATCCATTCATCAGCACTTTCTTCCCCAAAGCTCCCATTAGCCCATGTTTCCAGTGGCACATTTGGAGCTAAAGAAAGCTGTGACTTATTTCTGTTTGTAAATGATTGGCAGTACAGCATTTACAATGTGAGACTCTCTGCACTCTGTTTTTAGACATTTGCTCCATGTCTAAAAAATGCAATGAATTGTCAGTCACTTGAGTGGATATAGTGCGTATGAATCACATATAGCTCGTGTTTGTGTAGGATGTTTTGATGTCTGCATGTAATGTGTGAGTAAAAGCATGTAGGAGTGTAACAAAAAGCCAAAACGCTGTACCTGTGTGTTTCTTGCTTCAAATATTCATAGCTGTATCTAGATCTGGTTAGCCAAAGTAGGCGTAGACTAAACCAGAAGTTGTTTGAGAGTTGTGTAGGACATAAAAAAAAATAAAAAATTATAACTCCCTTAGTTTCCATTTGTATCTGCCTGCAAGATTTTCTAAGAAAAACTAGCAGACTAATTTAAACTATCTGAACCCTCACCAGGCAGTTACTAAGGATGCGAGAATGAATGGTGTAAATGCATTGTTAACATTCACCTGCCGTCTGGCTTTGTCTCGTTTAGCTGTAAAAAACCTCAGTTTTCCCTATGAACACTTGCGGGACGCTTTCTTTTAAAGACAAACACACCTCCTATTCATATTAGTATGCATTTCAGACACATTACTTGTTCTTTCTTAATAATGCATGTGGTTACATGTGTACAGAACATGTTTATCAGATCCTCCTGGTGAAGGTCTATATCTGTTTTTCTCGCTTTCAGCACACTAATTAAGCAAATGCTTCCAATTGTAGACAACCTTCAGCATTTTTGCCAGGTCCATTTGGTGCTTTGTATCATAATATCCTGGCAACTTGTTAATCGAATAATTCCCTGCATTTCTTTTTCCCTGCACAATTTTCTTTCCAAACTTCACCATTTTGTACTTGATATTGCTGAAGAGTACATAAATCTTTGCCAAGGTCTGACACTAAACTTAGCACTTGAGAGGCTATAGGGCAGATTCCCAAAGTACTCACATAATCAGAGGCAATCTGGAAAATCTGGACACACTAATGCAGACCAGATGCTGCACGCCGTGTCTGGCCTGTTTACCAGCACCTGTTGCCCCAAAAACCCAATTTGCCTCTGTTTAACCTACCTCAATCAGGAACGGAGTTCCCCTCTGACTCATGCCAGTGTCTCTGCCACACAATATAAGAGTCAGGGTTTTGGGGGCTTTTTTATTTTTTATTTTTTTACATGATTTAAAGTCATAATGCTTGGAAAAAGGAGCGTCACTACTGATCTTGAGTCAGAAATCTCAAGTGAATCATGTGTCTAGACAGGCCTTTAATAGAGCATGCAAGAAACACAGCTTAGATGGAGACTGTTAATATGCCCCCGGGGAGCTCAGGAACATAAAGGATAAACCAGAGGGGTGATGGGTAGTGAGATGCTTCGGAGAAATACAGGGTCAGGGCTGAATAATTCATACAGCTGTGAGAGCGATGATGGCAGACTTTATTGAAACAGGCTGGCAGAGGGAGTGTGTAGGAGTTCTGCTAGAGCTATCAGTGATGCACTTCTCTCTCAGGATTTCAGTTACATTGCCAGACAAATGACCTACATTTGATCATTTTTGCCTAACATTTGTTTAGTACTGCATTTATACATTCTGTATTCAGAATTAAGCCTGAAGTGGAAAGGTGTTGCCCCAGTGACATTTTATAACAAATGTTATATGATGCTATAATATATAATATATAAAAATATATAAAAAATATATATATATATAATATATAAAAAAAAAATAAAATAAAAAAAAAATATATATATATATATATATTTATTTATATATGTTATATAATATATATAATATATATAAATTAATATATAAAAAATATTAGCCACCACAAAATTTAAACCACCTCAATACTGACAACAGTTACTAAGGATGTCTTTCTTCCTGCAAGCTGGACCTCATTTTTAAAAAAAGCTTTTGTTGTGTCCCAGGGCATCCTAATCATCTAGATTATATCTGTATACCTTCAAGCATTTTCTCACAGACTGGTTAGTGTCATTCTGCTTGACAAGGGAGAAAGTGTATAGCATCTCTGCCACCTGGAGAGCACAGGCTTTGCTCCCTCGGCTCTCAGCAACAGATGTCTGTAGCACCATCTGTGTGAAGGGAAGGGAAGTGTGAATCCTCTTCATATCTGTATGTGCATTTACTTAGAATGTATTAACTAACACATTATCTGTTAACATATTTGTAATTGATTACATAAGATGGTGTATATGTATTAGGAATAGGTTTGGAAGTCATAGGACATGGAAGTGTGTGAGGTGGCCTGATGGAAAAGTAGAGGCCATGGCTGCACTACTCCTTGAAAACTTTTGTTTTTCTGATGCCCTGTACAAAAAAACAGAGAAGATTTTTTTGAATTCTTGAGCTATAACAATGAAAAGGCCTCAGTTTTGAAACCGACGTGTGTGTGTAGGTGAAAATGAGAGACGGGAAGTTGGCTTACACTGCCCTCTTCTGGCTTAATACACGGGATACACTGGAAATTAGATGAATTGCACAGAATTCCTGGTTAAGTCAATATTATCAGTATATTATCATCAATTCCAGAAAGCTATCAAAATCTAAATTCAGAATTGAATAATGCCTCAATGTTGAAACCATTTAAACCCTTTTTTTAAAATCTCCTACTGATTTATCTTTTGCTTTCCTTCTACAGAACTGTTTGATAAGGGTGACTGCCCGAGGTAAAGAGGCTTTGGTCACAGACTTTGGTTTAGCCAGGGAGGTAGTTGAACTTCCTGCCAAAGACAGGAAGCTGTCACTAGTCGGTTCAGCCTTCTGGATGGCACCAGAGATGCTGCGTGGGGAACCTTACGACCGCAAGGTGATGACAAACAAACATTGCCAATGCAACTGCCAATGTAATATCTTAAACTCACTTCAGGAGCTACTGGACTTTGGCTTTTTGTGTTATAATTAGGTTGACGTGTTCTCCTTCGGGATAGTACTGTGTGAAATCCTGGCCAGAATCACAGCAGATCCAGAAATACTTCCAAGAACGCAGGTAAACATAGAATTAAGATAATATAACCATGATCAAACACTATTAGGGTTCAAATAATATTAACATAACCTGCTTTTATATTAGGTGAAAGTTTGTGATTGATATTTAGGGCCTTTTAAAGCATATTCTCTTCTTCTAACACTTTGTGTGCATGTGTGTGTGTGTGTGTGTGTGTGTGTGTGTGCATGTGTGTGTGTATCAGGACTATGGCTTGGACATCTCTGCATTCAGGAAGTTGGCTACTGGATGTCCACAGCGTGTACTCGACCTGGCAGCTAACTGCTGTTTGGTTTGTACCAAACTATCATAAATCGGCTGATTTATTTATAAGCATCACAGGAATGCTCTATGAAGCAAAACTGGAATTCAACACATAATCTAGCAAACTCTGTGATATTGCTTTTTCAGAATTTTCAAATCAATTTTCCAGATATGCAGATTTTCCACAGATTTGGGGCGAGACATAATCACAGCGATGTGTTCGCCCTCTTCGAATCACTGTGTCGAACATGAGTACAGCTATCATAGAAAGTCAAATTCAAGTAGTTTTCAGCAAAAAAGCACAAAAAGCAAAAAAAGCAAATTTTGAAAAAAGCAAAATGCAGTAAAATCAAGTCATTTGCGAACTTTGGGATTGGCTGTTTATAAGATATATATATATATATATATATATATATATATATATATATATATATATATATATATATATATACACCGATCAGGCATATCATTATGAGCAGTGAGATTTGAAGTGAATAACACTGATTATCTCAATTATCTCAAAATTTGACTGTCAAATTACTGTTTCAGATCGAGGCGTTCCGGAGGCCATCATTCACCGAGGTACTGGACGAGCTATCTGATATCGCAGATACGCTGGAGCCACCTGCACACACAGAGCTGGCCACCGGCTGAACTTTGTCACACACAGCAGTCCTACAGAGAATCCTGCATGCTTCTGTACATACGCCTCTCCCGAGCGTCTGAGCAAAACCTCTCAACAGGATCCAGGCGGACAGACGGGAACAGACTGAGCTGTGAGTCTGACAGGCATCGTTAATGGAATAAAAGACTATTCTCTATTCAGAGTTCCACTACTGACCTAAGATCAGTTCGATACAGTTATGCAGAAATATCAGAACTGCTGCTGCTGCTAAATGGACTTCTGTGTATCATCATATTGAGATTTCATGGACAGTATGATCTAAAGTTAAGCTTTTCTTCATTGTGTTTTCGAGCCTTAACCAGTCAAACCTTTGGGACCTGCTGTGTCACACAGGTTTATACCTCATATTGTAATATTATCCAGACCTGGAAGATAACAGATTGATGATGATGATGATATTTCTCCATCGATTCAGGCATAAAGGTGAATCTATTTGATATTTTTGTATATTTTTGTACATAAAATATACACACACACATACACAAACACACACACACACACACACACACATTAAGTATTTTGCTACACATTCCTCCATATTGTATTTGTATTTTATTTCTTGCTTTTTATTATAATGTGCTTGCCGAGTTGTGTAAAATATTTCTTATATAGTATTAATGACAAGAGATGTTATTCAGACAAGACCTCCTACCTTGTGAGGTTTGCTTTCACACTTTCATTAAACCAGGAGGTCAGTCCATGTTTGTTAGAAGAATCAAGTCTCAATAGGATCAAAAAAGTGTGCTAGATTTTCCCTCTTGCCATCTGTGCAGCACCTTATCGATCATCTCAGCTCCCTATTTTTTAATGTATGAGTACATCCATTTTTTTCTTGAACAAGGAAGTCTTTGCTTTATAAATATTGCACAGTCGTAAATGTATAAATTATATACAGACACAGCCAAAACTATTGGCTTTGGATTTGGATTTTATCAATACAGTAAAACACTTTGAAATTAAAAGATCTTTTCATAATCAATTTCATGCATGTTTGGTTTTCAGTGAAATTACAAACAAAAACGAACAAAAGAACCATAAGGAGAACTGATTTTTTTTATGTTGTCTGCATGGACGTTCTTAAATGGCCTGCATATTGTTACTCCTAATACATGAATCTAAAATATGTAATGAATTAATATGAATATTAATCCATGATACATTTAAGATCTAGTTAAATAAAATTTCTTGCATACAAAGATCCATGTAAGCATCTACTATAAACAAACAGTGAAACAATGGTGAGTTACCCTTTAATTCTTAGCCATTAGAGATTAGTTTGTGTCTTTAAACCAAATGAAATGGTTATGTTTGGCCTCATTGTGTCGTTTCACATTTATACATTTGAATAGCAAATTAAATTAAATTAAATTAAATAGCAAAAAAAAAAAAAAAAAAAAAAAAAAAAAAAACCAACTCAGTGTTTAGGCTAATGGTATCCCAAGTTGTGTCTTATTGAACCAGTGTTAATGTATTCAGTGACTGAGAACTAAAGCACTTTTGTACGTCGCTCTGGATAAGAGCGTCTGCCAAATGCCAGAAATGTAAATGAAATGCAAATTTTAAATAACTTAAAACTGTTTTCAAGAGTGTCAAGTTGCACTGAAATGCATACAAGCTATCTGAAAAGGATAAAAAAATGACCCTTTAATAACTTTAAGAACAAATTGTACTCATTAGCAAATTGCAGTGGTTTTAAAGGAATAAAATACACTGATGTGTCAGTGACTTTGCTTCACAACATCGCTGGTTATTTTCTCTAAGAGTCACGATTTACTCCTTACTTATACTGTTATATTATAGATAAACAGGACTGTCACGCCCACTCTGATCTGAAGTGTAAATGAAAACCATGTACCACCTCTTTCATCACACACACAGACCCTTATTAGCTTTCATATCTCATTACCTGCTGTTTTATTCCATGCTCTGAACACTTAGCTATGTTAATTCTATAATAAACCAAGCTTGTTTTACTTTGAAGCTTCTGTCACTGGACGACTCAATGCAAATAAGCGAAATAATAGTGTGCTATTTGTCTTGTTATTGGGAAGTTATTGGAAATTATAGAAGTTGGGAGTTCTAAATACCTAAAAGATTTTCTTGAAATTTCTCTAAAATGTTATATATATAAAGTTATATTTAGAGTGTATATATTTTTATATAGGAAATGTATGTATGTATTTATTTATTATAAATCTTAAGAAACCATCCTGTAAAGATCTTGACCTGTATTGGTTATAAATGGTTAATAATTGATGAAACACATGGTTTTTAACAGTTTATTTCTTTGATTTTTAAGCTTACATAAACTGTGCTGACAGCCCAAATAGATCCATGTAGAAGTGTTCTTGCAGAATATATTTCTATCTTATCCTGTAAGTAAGACAGTTTCTATGGGAATTTTATAGAAATGGTTCTGAAATATGATAGAAGTTTCTTGCTGGGATTTTGACATGGGAATGCTAAATGAAGCATCCCAATCCTTTAAACTAACCCGTTTCAGTGTGTGTGTGTGTGTGTGTGTGTGTGTGTGTGTGTGTGTGTGTTCAATTTCTGTAGCCTCAGATTTCTGTTCTTACTGACAGGAGTGGAACCGTATGAGATCTTCTGCTGTTCAGTTTAGCTCATTTACCTCAATGTTCTGTGATGCTTTTTTTGCTCACCATGCTTCGGTTTTTTAAGTTACTATAGACGTCGTGTGACCATTCTGGTCATTCTCCTCCAACATTCCTCACTGACAAGCCGTTTCCACCCATAAAACCACTGCATACTCTAAAGTCTCTAAAGACTCTAAAGACTGTTATGTATGAAAATTCCCAAGAGATCGGAAGTTTCTGAAATACTTAAACATCTGGGAACAAAACCATGCCTGTGTTACAGATCACACTTTTCCCCATTCTGGTGTGTGATGTGAACTTTAACATTAGCTCTTGTTCGGTATGTGTATGATAGGAATTGTCATGCTGCCACATGACAGATTGGATAATGAATGCATGAATGAGGCGGGGGGGGCTCCGCCATGTGTGTGGAGTTTGCATGTTCTCCCCATGCCTCGGGGGTTTCCTCCAGGTACTCCGGTTTCCTCCCCCGGTCCAAAGACATGCATTGTAGGTTGGTTGGCATCTCTAAATTGTCTGTAGTGTGTGATTTTGTGAGTGAATGAAAGAGTGTGTATGCCCTGTGATGGGTTGGCACTGTCCAGGGTGTATCCTGCCTTGATGCCCAATGACGCCTGAGATAGGCACAGGCTCCCCATGACCCAAGAATAGATCGGATAAGCGGTAGACAATGAATGAATGAATGAATGAATGAATGAATGAGCAGGGGTAGAGGTGTTCCTATTAAAGTGTCATTTAAGTGAACATAGTTTCCATTTGTTAAACAAGGTAGGCTGAATTAAGCAAATGCTACTGTTTCCTGTCTGAGGAATAACTCTCGTGCTTTTGCCAGTGCTGAAAAGTGCTTTAATTAAAGTTTTGTTAATTCCTTAAAATGGCCAAATTCTTAATGAGCTAATTATTTTCATACTTAGTTCTAGTTTCAGCCTTGTAGATTGTTATGGAAAATACAACATGATCCCAGGCTTGTCAGAATTAACACTTTTACAAGCCTGGATATGGTTGAAAAGTTGCTAGGTTAAGTTAGAAGGTTTTTTAAAAGGTTTTCTTTTTCAGTCTCTTTTGTTTGTTTGTTTGTTTGCTTTTTAATAAGACCAAACAAAATCAATGCACGTCCCCCTTCACTCGTTTGAATTCTTACAAATTTTGCATAGGATCAATCAATTTCTTCAATTACTTAATTGAATTACTTTATTTCTTCAATTACTTAATTAATTACTGAGAGTCACAGAATTTTCATCAAGGTCTATGAGCTACTCTACTCTAGTCTCATCCCATTTCACAAACACAAGGATCATTAATGGATTCCTTATCAACTCTGATGGCCCTAATATGCTTACGTTATTGATCTCAGCTCTCCTCTTGATACCACCACCCATGGCATGCTTATTATTACTGGTACTGGTCTTCTCCTAATTTACCTCCTACCTCATTAAAAGACAATATTTCAAATTTGTCACGAAACATATTCTTCCCTTCACCATCACTCATGGTGTCCCTCAGGGATCCGCTCTTTGCCCTCTTCTTTTCAGAATTTACAGCACATGCTTCAACTTGGCTACATAATTCAATGACTACATGAATTTTTACTGCTGTGTTGATGATAAATACATTTTTAGAAGAAAGTCCTCTGCTCATGCCGTGCCTCAGACCTCAGCAAGCGCCTGCATCTGTGATATTAAGCACTGGATGCACTCTAATGTTCTCTGAAACATAGTGAGAAGAAACAAACGAAAGTCACTGTCAGTCTTCAATCCACATATAAAGACCTACCACTTCCTGAAATACTTAAACTAGCACTATATTTAAAATAAATGGTGCTCTTCTTGCTTTATTACCTTCTCACAGTTTTAGACTGATGGTATTCTTAGTCTGTGATGTCGTGAATCAGTATCGATGTGTTCATTGATTGAAACTTCAAAAGCTCTTCTGTAAGTCACTCTGGATAAGAGCACCTGCCAAATGCCATAAATGTAAATGTAAATACTGCTAAATAAAGTTCTGCTTATCTTTTTTATATATGGCTGTTGTGTAGAGTTACTGCTGTTGGGGGAAAAGCCGTTCAGGTGTTGTGTGGAACTGGTTTTGATCAAGAAGCACCATTTTCCTCATGGTAGAGTGCAGACCATGGTGATTTCTTTCAGCTCACTCCTTACTTCATATCATGCAACTCCTAAACTGAGAGCAGCTCCTGTCCATCCAGTCCACCTTTCTCCTCATTCTGTGGACTTTCATATCACATCTCTCTAATCTTGGATAAAATTGGATACTTACTTACTGTAGTTTTCCTATGTTTCAACTAACGATAGGAGCTCAAACCAACACAAAGCTGCCCGTCAAAACCCATCGCTCAAATCCCCATGACTTGAAACAACACAAAAGGCTTCAGAAGATCATAAAAGAATCAGATTCATTCAGAGATTACACAACATGCTCGGCTTTCAGACCGTATTAACATGCAGAATAGACAGGAATGAATAATTAAGCAGTTTCTTCCAGAGCTTTTTGTGTTTTCGTCTTTGTGAAGTGGCAGCAAGGGAACATCAAGAGACGATATTCTTTTCTGCTGTATTAATTAATTACTACTGTCCTGCTGTATTAATTATCACAGATTTACGATGCTGTATCTGAAAGTGTGCTTCACCTTTCTTAATGTTTTTTTACTAAACGACTAAATTCAAATAAATACCTTGAAACAATCATTTCAATCATGTGTTAGTTAGTTGAAGAGACTCAATGCCTCCAGAAGATGGCAGTGTCTTTTAAGAGTAGAATTCAAACCCATTTTCGTAGGTTCTTGATGACCAGAAGCCAATTTCCTTCTTCTATTAGGTTTAATATATTCCAACAAATTGGACGTTATGCAAACAAATCTGTCTCTCTGCATATTCTGCATGCCCCAGTTTTAATATATTCTCAGGAACTTTAACCAGTTTCAAAATCATTCGAGCAATGTTGAAATCATTTTTGGAACAACTATTAGTCAGGCTAATGTGTTTCAGGCATGAGAAATTTTATCTGAGAAGATGCATATGGTAACTGAGCATCTCTATATAACAGTGTACCCGTTCAATTACATTTTTTTTAAATACTCTGTGAATTTGGAATTTGTGTGTGTGTGTGTGGGGGGGGGGGGGGGGTTACAGAAAAAAAATGAAATGTAGGAATGGACTTTGCACATGTAATCATGTAGGGCGTATGTTTTTAAAGTAAATGTACGACATGGTAACTTATAATTTACTTCATTTCACATGTGGAATATGTTGTATTTTTTCATACTAGAAGTTGCTTTCGGCTGCTCCCTGTTCGGGGTCGCCACAGCGGACCAACTGGTCCGCACATCAACTTGGCACAGGTTTTACGCCGGATGCCCTTCCTGACACAACCCTCCCATTTTTCCGGGCTTGGGACCGGCACTGCATCCAGTGGCTGGGGATGAGCCATTGGCTGGAATCGAACCCGGGCCTTCCGCATGATAGGCGAGAAACCTACCACTGAGCCACCAATGCCTCTTGTATTTTTTTCATACTAATAATGCTTTTTCACAGGGTTCACTGGTTGTTTTTCCAATTTTCTCAACAATTTGGTTGCTGGCCAATTCCCAATCTCCCCTATCATATAACAGCTAGTGCAAAGGCAAACGTACATCTCTGAATCCATCCAACCGTATGTCTTCAAATTCACTACACACTCAAAGTAAAACACTATCTTCCCTCGTCATACCTGATCTCACAGATGGATGCGATTGGCTAGCATCACTGTGATTGACAGAGGAGAGAGGGAGAGACAGAGAGAGAGAGAGAGAGAGAGAGAGAGAGAGAGAGAGAGAGAGAGAGAGAGAGAGAGAGAGAGTATACCTCTGCCACCAAGAGAACAAGGTCAATTTTGTTCCTGTGGATCCGGTCCAGTATCATTTTTGGGATTCGAGCTCGTGATCTCCTGTGCCAGTTTTTTATTAGCATGACTTAATGAATGGGTTTTCATGCTAATTCTTTTAGTCTAAACTCCCCAATGTTTCATGCTCCACTTTAAAAGCGCTGATCACTTCCTTGTTCATTTACCACCATCTAAAAGTGGCACAATCCACCGGAAAGAATGAATCATAACACATGATTAGCCATTCAGGTTCATGACAACAGCTGAAAAATGAGGCACTAGAAAAAGCTCCATGACCTTAATATGGCTTTGCAATTAAACTGCTGAGAAACCTCTGAGTGGCTCACACTAAACTCACAGCCTCGTATCACTATCTTAATTAAACTCATCATTGTCTCCTTCTTTATAACTCTTTATATCTCACGCTTCCATCTATCCTGCACAGTCTTTCTTTATTGTCATCATAGATCCTCATTAGGCTCCTAGTATCATACAGTCTGTGCACCATATTTATATGATAAACCGAATGGTGGAGTGATTGTATTTTGAGGTTTGTTTGAATCTAATAAGCTTGAAAAAAGAAAAAAAAAAAGATCTGCGTCTCTTGCTGTGAACTGAAGGCTGCAGGGAACATTTGCATAGAGAAAAGCATGATGAATTGCTAGAAGTTTGGCTTCTATTTGGCTGGAGTTATATAATCTATTACTGCATAAACGGCTTTAATAGAGATTGTAAAGTCTGAGTTACAGCCATTTCACACGCACATATTCTAGAGCTCTTTTGTGCTAGTTAAAATGATATGCAGGACAGATACTGTGTGTGCTCTATAAAGTTGAAAAGGGTGTGATTTACCTGAAAAGGATAAAATAAAAGGTCGTAAAAGAGCAGTTTCCGGCTGATAAATAGGCTATGGTGTGTCGGTGTTATCATCTGACTGCTGTCTATAGTATCAGTCTAATGAAAGAGGGAAAAGGGCAGAGTATCTGAAGAGCCTGTGTAGTAAAAGAAATCGATGACGAGTGTCAGATATCTTTATTTAACTTCTTATCTTGGTGACGTGTCTTTCGAATCCCTTTGCAGTTTAATTGTGAGAGCGCTTCAAAGGCATGATCACTCCCAGAAGTATCATCTAATGGACAATTCTACTCTTAGTAATGGTTTTATAGCACAGGTTCTCCTAGAGATTGGAATAAAACTATTACAAATGTATACAGTCATAGAAAGACACACAGGCAACACAATTCATGCTATTACTTCTCTTAACACTAGACATACCTTTTAGTTTAAAAGGTGCATAAAATGTAGAACTCATTTGTCATTTTAATATAGTGTGCATTGTGTACCACTTATATGTCAATTGAACAATACAAGCTTGGTATATTTACTTTCCACCCTCTTCTGCATACATGAGCTCAAAGACACCTATGTTTGGCTGTCACTGAGAGGAATATCGTCCCTCCCATCCAGACAGCATCCAGTTTTGTTCCCCTGGCATCGAAAGGATTCACACTCACATCTCCTGATGAAAGGACAAACACTTTTCTTTTGCTTTTTTCACCTGAATAAAAAGTATTTATTAAGTTAAAATATATGACTAAATAAAATGACTTAAAATAGGTGTAGGAAGTGCAAAAGGGGAGGTTCTGGGGGATAGCATTTCAATGACTGCTCACAGGTAAGCTCACTTTTCATCTTAGGCAGAAAAAAGTGCTTTCTCATTGGATATTAAGTGATTTCAGTTTGTGTAATCAGTTGACATGACTGATAATAAACAGGGTGTGGGAATCTACACTCTGGGCTAGAAAGAAATCAGCCCCAAACTTCATATACTGTATGGTTGCAGGTAGTGCTGCCACTCTTTGCTTCAAAATGTAAAGATGAATCCAATTCAAGAAAAAATGACTCCAATTCATTTTAACTTCAAGTAGAGGAAGCCCTTCTAGACTATTTATAACCTGCTCTGGTGAATTATCAATTACAAGAGATAAGAGAGTCTCCAGAGAACTTATCTAGAAAGTGGGTGAATGGTAATTGAATAGAAAAGGAAAACATTGCTACACTTTATTACTGAGCTGAGGCTAATCATTAATGCTTGGCATCTCCCTTAATGTAGTGTATAGTGCTAGAGAAATAACAGTCTGACCTTCATCAGACCCTGCTGTGCCTGACCTTAATTTCATCTCCTCCTCTTCCTTTTGTCCCTCCTCCACTTCCCTTCTTCCTCCAGTTCTCTGGTAGTCAAGGTTGCCTCCTCCGCCTCCTCCTCCTCCTCCTCCTCCTCCTCCTCCTCCTCCTCCTCCTCCTCAGGGACCAGCCTCCCTGGGGTGTGTTGCAAAACCTATGATCAATTGAGACCTTTCAAATGTCACAGGCAAATCTAACAGTTCAGCAGGGAGCCTCAAGCACCAAGAACTCTCATTATACCATTATAAATGCAGACTAATGAATGCTTTAAGAAGAGAATATGTAGTTTTTGGTTAATGTAAGAGTTAGGAGGTGGAATGACATAAAAATAAAAAATCACTGCATAAAGACTGGTACAGTCTATAATCATGCTCTTTGCTATTTCACAGTAAAGTATCAGTGCCAGCAGGGTGGTGTAATGTGGCCCCAAAAGTTGATCATTTTGCAATAACAGCATATATCATTGTCTTTTATTCCTCTTATACCAAAGCAAATTTGTAAACTTTAATATTTTTCTATGTATTATATGTTACATATTGTAATTTAATCCATTTAGAGTTACAGTTCATGCACAACTGTAAAACTTTCAGCAGTTATAATCAATTGTTCTCTTATCATCTGCTCTACTAAAGGTAATATGGCACAAAAAGAGCATGTGATGATGTTATCAAATCTTTAACTGCTCTGTTAGAAATACAACAGAGACAGAGAGACTGTTACAAATACACATTTTAAATCAGTTTATTCGGAGTATATGCTATACACAAGTCCCTGTCTATGTTGTTCCTATAGAGAAGCAATAAAGGAAGAACAAGGGCATTAATATAAACCATGCAGCAAAAACTAATCTCAGAGAGCTACGGTGTTATAGAAAATGAATCAACGCCTTCTGACCAATCAGAATTGAGCATTCATCAGCACTATGAGCTGTAATAATGTATTGTTGTTAGAGCATTGTTGATTTTACAACATTCCCAGTTAGACAAAAACAATCCTACAGAAAAAACTCTGCTCCTTTTGCTTTGACAAATTATAAATAATTGATAGATTATGGGAGACTATATAAATCTTGTCTTTTGTGAATGATACTGATGAGCCATCCACATAAATAACAAGCTAAAACAAGGCAACTTGCAACAGGGAAGATTATTTTATTTCAGTACAAATTGTTCAAAATAGATGAAAAAGATTACTACCTTTAATACGTCTTCTATATTTTATCGAAACTATGTTTAGCTACTAGTTATGCGTTAAAAAAAAAAAAAAAGGTCTGAAATCTTGGAGTCCAATTCAAAAGGTATTGTCAAGTCCTGAATAACTTTAGGCGACATTGACATCAGTTTAAACTATTAAATAAAATAATTAATTAGAATTAAATGTTTTTTTAAATAGGACTCTAGCAAATGTTCATACAAACTGATTTATTTTGTTGTTTCTATTAGTTTTATTATTTCTATTTATCATTTTTAACACAGATTTCTTGAATTTTGTTGATGTGACTCAACAAAAGGTACATTAAGGTACATCTCATAACTAGTTCAGGTCTCTCAGGATAATAGGAATGTGTCATACACCAGGAGCTATGTTTCTTTAAGAGAAGATGATATTCTCATATGAAGCTGTAGGGTATGTGACGGACACCCCGCGAAAAATAGGTCAAGGTTATGACTGATTGTATGGAGAAAACTCACAGTGTTTTTCCAATATGGTTTCCAGCTGAGGCATTATTCTCAAAAATGATAAGCAAATGTCATTCACAACATGTAAACATGTAGTATATTTCTGTATATACACATATAAAGTGATTTAGAATGAAATAACCATAATGGTTGAGAGATAAGGGTTAGTTTTCTACGAGTGCTAATGGAAGATTGAGTGATACTCAGCTTGGAATATATTGATTGTTTTAGTAAATAAGAGAAACGAGCCAACAGGCCTGTAGATCTTGATTTCTGCTCTGGTGCTGATGCATTTATGATGATGTAGTGTTGAACAGAAAGGAGGCTCACTTCATTGGTATTCTGCAGTTTGGTTGTAATAACCCATTAGCATCTGTGGTGCTGAAGTCAACTAATGCTTCCTAAGAAATGGAAAAACACAACATCCAGCCATACAGGGACTGATGGATCATGAACACGATGGGGAATAAACTTTATTCATTTTATGCCTTAACGCTGAGCTCCAAGCCAGTGAAGCTTGCCAAAGAAGCGCATTGGTGATAAGGTCTACTTCCAGAGATCTATAGAGCATGTGGGCTGTATAGGCTATAAGTTCCAAGAGTGTGACCCCAGTTATCTGTAATTTGTATTCCATGAAGCATCCTCTGTACTTTCTGTAGGAGTAAATAGGGTTGTATATTATCATTGTTTTCTGTAATTGAAGTACAGCCATGCTGGACGATTTACACTTCTCCACAGAGTGGTACTCTGAAGATAGATCAGAGCTAGCAGATTGCACCCGGATGGATGACACGGCCGTTTGTTATCTGATGACTGCTGGCCAAATTCTTTTAGCCTGCACTTATCTGGAGTGAAAAATGGACAAAAAGAGCATGATGAAAAGGGATTTGAGAAGGTGGAGAGGAGGGTAGTTGATGCCGAGAGATAAGTGTGGAAACCTTTAAAAAGGTCCTACGTTCAATTAAGTGCATTGACAGAATTGGGTTCTTTTTCCAGGCTGACCAAACGTACTGTAATCTAGTTGACTCTGGTGTGTTATTTGCTCAAGAATCAGCTTTATTAGTAATACACTTGCATTTGGTACATATCAAGTGGGGTCTGAGAGTGTAACAGTAAAGAGTAAAATAAAACTGCACACCCATGCACTTTTGATAATTCACAATTCGTATTCATTAATTTTAATTCATCGAAGTCATTCTATCACCATGTACATATAATCAGTGTTCTTATGCATATTTTTATATTATGTCTAGTTATTTTTCCTTTGTTCAGTTCTGGATAAATGAAATTCCCTTATAATTTTATTTTATTTCATTTTACCTTCAAATTCCTTCTTTTAGTTTTATTTTGATTTATTTGTATAACACCAACAGCCATAAAAAGCATTTCACTGCACGCCATATAGTGCATATTTGGTTGTGTATGTGAACAAGGAAATTTGAATTTGAGCATCATGGGACATGATCAATGACAGAATGGTGCAATGCATTCACCAAAGTGAAACTAAACAACTGCGTCTTATTTGCATTTTGAGTAATTCTTCTTCTTCTTCTTCTTCTTCTTCTTCTTCTTTCTCTTTCTCTTTTCCATAAATAACAAGAAAAGGATTAATAGTCTTCCTATAATTGCTTTCTTTCTTAGAATTACTGATACTCAGTGTGCATCTCTACCTAAAAACCTCCTCATTTATAGACTTTCTATACAGTTTTTAAATATTCACATAAAATTATATAAAAACACAAAAATATAACATTACATATAAGGGAAAAAAATATATGGGAGATATATATATGTTCCCTATGCATTGTATCACACAAAGTCTGAAAATAATATGTTTTATTTTCTGTAAGGGTGTACACAACCTATGCTTTTGTGTAGCTTTTGTTGTGTTTTCATCTATTACAAATGTATAAATCAGGCAACGTTTTGCAGTTCAGCTACTCTGTTTCTAGTACTATTTCATTTACAAGTGTTTTTGTCTATTAACAAATAACATTTTTTAGTTTTTACCCTTTTATATAACTTTACAATTATATACCTTATGTTACGGGTAGCAGGGCTGAGGGTGAACCACTATGGGGCCCTCAGTAGGGGTTGTCATGTTATGTTTGTTTATGTTTATGTTTTGGCCATGTGTGTGTTTAAGCCCCGCCCTAGCCTAATGTGTGTTCCTGCCCCTGATCACCTGTTCCCAATGTTTCCCTGATTATGTTCTCCATTTATAGTCCTGTCTGTGTCATCATTATTTGCTAGTCCTCGTTCGTATGTAGGCCGAAGTGGTGTCGCGGTTTTTGTTTCATGTCATGTCTCGTGTGTTATGTTTAATAAACCCCTTTTTGTTTCACGGAAGCTTCGCGTTGGGTCTGTTATATCCAGCCGGACACTGCCGGTTGTAACACCTTATACCTCACTTATATTATAACAGCTGGAAACATCTCTCCCTCTTCAGGTCAAAAATAAATAAAAATGCAGTATGTAATGTTACTGAGTAACTGGAATGCTGTCTGTCTTCTAGAAAAAAATTCTAAATAACATCCATATCACACATATACAGTACAGATCCTTACACATTTTTGAATCTGTTTGTTAAAATGTTCTTTTTTTTTTTTTTTTTTCTTCAAGTAAGCCTTACAAGCACCTGAGGAAGTTGTTACTATAAAAAACATGATGTATTAAAACAAGCACATTGATATAAACCTGTGATTTGAACTACAGCCAGCACTAGTGTTACTGCTCCAGAAAATAAAACCAACAACTTTTAACCAATCACAATTGAGAATTCTGCTCTGTAGTAGAAACTTTTATAGGTAAAGACATCACATACATTACGTAATGCTTATTAATTAATATCTTGTGGGTGAAGATTGGAAGTCATATAAAAATATTTTAGTTAGAATTTTATAAATCTAGCATCCTTTTATCTATTTATTTCTGTTTTAGGGAACTTGCAGAATGCCTTTTGAAAGAATGAACCATCTCCAAAGACCACTGAAAAAACTTTTTTTCCCTTAATAGTGTACAAAAGCTGAAAATCTCATAACAAATCCCAAATTCAGGTAGACATCATAGTGATAGATGATTCTACTAAAAACACACATCTTTAGCGACACTCACTTCACTTCCTCTGTCACTAACTGAGGCAGTAAATGAACATTGTACACTCAGATGTGGAGGAAAAAAAAAAAGCGCATCACTACGATCGATATTAATCCAAGCCATGTGTGATGAGAGAGAGCAATGCAGGACTTGACTTCTGGGTCAATAGTAAACAAATGGAGAAGAAGAGAAGGAGAGTCAGATATAAACAACCCAGTTTCTAGACCAACAAAACTGTGTCAGGCCAACGCTGAGCCAAGTCAGAGAAAGGACGTAGAAGTGGATCAGTGTTGAATCTCTCCATCTCTGCCATGATTCCATCACGTTGCTCTTGTTTGTGTGGAGGATTTAGAAGGCTACTAAATTTACCGCAGAGTTGCAGGACACGACTGGAGACAATAATCTGTGGTAATGCTGCACTCCCAGAAACCCTGATACCAAAATCCTCACACAGAGAACAGACTCTTCTGCCAGCATCTCTCATTTGTTAGTAGCGGCTTGAGGCACAGATGAGTGGCCTGGATCAGCCTGTTTTTGGGTTGTGTTTGTTTTTTTTCTAGTGAAATAGATTGTACTCACTACTTTTCCATATCAGGGTTACTGAAATGATGCTTGAGATTTGACAGAATAATTACAACTTTATTAGAAATTAGTAAATAGAACTAACAATCTGAGGCCAGAGCTGCCATTATACATCAAGGTTTTTCCTTACAAGCAACAGGTTTTTCATTGCATCTCAATGTACCTGAACCTTTGGCACCAGACAACCAGAAGTGGTACTGGCCTCTGGTCAAAACACCAAAAAATATATTTGTAGGATTATTATCATTGATTTTAGTCAGTATTATATTTAATAGAGTTATCTGCCATTCAATATTAACCCAGATGACAGAAAACTTTCATATAGAACTAACTCTAAGGTTCACTTGGAGTCAACAGGAATTAATGGTACTCCGTGGTGAAGCTTTCAGCGCTGTACATTTCTGATGTGACATCACCAAACACAAGATGGAATTATTTCTGTCAATTTCTTTGTCAGAGAGATCAGGATTCTTTTCAAAATATATTTGTATTGATGAGAAAAGCTAATGACTGTCTTTGGTCATCTATCTGTGGATGAAATCTGCACTGATAGCTGATAAGATCATAAGCTTAAAAAACTTTTAATGATTTTCACTGCTGGTTATTAGGCCATGTCTCAATGTCTGATGTCTTCATCCACAAAATAACAGGTATACATTTGTATTTTTAGAAATATATGATAATAAACACAAGTACCACCAAACAGGACCATGCTTAGAAACACTAAACACTGATTT
This sequence comes from Hemibagrus guttatus, assembly GCA_033459395.1. Taxonomy (NCBI): domain Eukaryota; kingdom Metazoa; phylum Chordata; class Actinopteri; order Siluriformes; family Bagridae; genus Hemibagrus; species Hemibagrus guttatus. The sequence goes on along the minus strand of JAUCMX010000021.1, from coordinate 14,045,492 downwards.
GTGGCAGAAAACACTCTAATGGAGCTACTAGCCATTAAAGCCATTATCTGTCAGGTCTCTGAGGTGCAGTTGGTTAGTGTTTACACATTTTTGCTTAAATCCTTACTCATTTCTCTAGTAGCTCAGTGGTTAAGGTCCTAGGGGATCTCAGGCTTTTGCTAGACCTAATAGTTTCAATCTCAAGTCATTGCTAAGCCTTTAACTATCAGCTGGCTGGATTATAGTCTCGGTTAAGTGTTTAAAGGAGAAGTTCACTTCCAGAACAAAAATTTACAATTTATTTACTCACCCCCTTGTCATCCAAGATGTTCATGTCTTTCTTTCTTCAGTCGTAAAGAAATTATGTTTTTTGAGGAAAACATTTCAGGATTTTTCTCCATACAGTGGACTTCAATGGTGCCCACGAGTTTGAACTTCCAAAATGCAGTTTAATTGCAGCTACAAAGAGCTCTAAACGATCCCAGCCCAGGAAGAAGGGTCTTATCTAGCGAAACACTATGTACTACGTAATCACGTTGAAAGATCACGCGTGATGTAGGAGGAACTACAGACCCAGTGTTTACAAAGCGAACGTGCAAAGACCAAGGAAGTACAAATAAGTCAAACACTCTTTACTAACAAAAAGTTACAAGGAGAATGTATGGGTGTGTTGATATCCAGGTGCAGAGCGAGCAAAAACAGCTCAGTCGCTCAGGATTCTTAAAGGAAATTTTTTAGAATCAGAATCAGAAAGAGCTTTATTGCCAAGTATGTTTACACATACAAGGAATCTGTTTTAGTGTCACAAGCTCCAGTGCACAGAGACAACAACAACAATACAAATAACAACAACAAAAAATAGGATGAGAAATAAAAATACACATATTTAAATAGGAAAATAAAGTCATTTGTATGTACAGAATAGAGTAGAATGAGTTGAGATGTAGGGATGTGGGGGTGGTAACAAATAAATATTAGGTTATTGCACTTTTTTTTTTTTTTTATTGCCCAATGTTGGGAACATTCAACTGTTCAAAAGGTAGATTGCTTGGGGGAAGAAACTGTTCTTGTGCCTGGCTGTCCTGGTAGTTGCTGCTCTGTAGCGTCGGCCAGATGGCAAAAGGTTAAAAAGGAGATGGCCTGGATGTGAGGGGTCCAGAGTGATTTTCAGAGCCCTTTTCCTCACTCTGGATGTATACAGTTCTTGAAGGGTGGGCAGAGGAGCACCAATAATCCTTTCAGCAGTCCGAACCGTTCCCTGTAGTCTTCTGATGTCTGATTTTGTAGCTGAGCCAAACCAGACAGTTATAGACGTGCACAGAACAGACTCAATGACGGCTGAGTAGAACTGTGTTAGCAGCTCCTGTGGCAGGTTGAACTTCCTCAGCTGCCGAAGGAAGTACAATCTTTGTTGGGCCTTTTTGAAAACTGGAGTCTATGTGAGTGTCCCACTTCAGGTCTTGAGAGATGGTGGTGCCCAGGAACCTGAATGACTCCACTGTTGGTACAGTGCTGTTCATGATGGTGAGTGGGGGGAGTGCAGGGGTGTTCCTCCTGAAGTCCACTATCATCTTCACTGTTTTGAGTGTGTTGAGCTCCAGGTTGTTAAGACTACACCAGGCAGCCAGCTGCTCAATCTCTTGTCTGTAAGCAGACTCATCACCGTCCTGGATGAGGCCGATGACTGTAGTGTCGTCCGCAAACTTCAAGAGCTTGACAGATGGATCAGTAGAGGTGCAGTCATTGGTGTAAAGGGAGAAGAACAGTGGGGAGAGGACGCAACCCTTGGGGGCGCCAGTGCTGGTGGTGCGGCTGTATGACGTGACGCGGCTGTATGACGTGACGTTAGCAGTCACGTTATTTCCAAGCGGACGTAATCTTTTAGGTTTGAAACGATTTCCACATCCAGGGTACAAACAGGAACGGATCATTTTAAACAAAAAACTGTCTCGAGAAATGACTGTTTCAGTTTTATTTATTTATTTTTATATCCTCTCCCACAGATTAGTTCTTTTAAGATACTGAAAAATAAAAATAAAGCATTCATTTCTCGAGTTATTTTGTAAAATATCTCCTGGCATCACGGAGGTCAAACGTGACTTAAGCGGAACTGCAGAGTGTTTACTAGTGTGGAGAAGAAGGACCGCTCCGAAGTTATACCGAGAGATATTTTACAAACATGCCTAGGTTGGGAGTAAGTGGTTTTGATCCACACTCCATACCAGATGGTGGCGGAAATACACCATTTTGTTGTTTGTCAACAGCCAATAAAATCTCAAGAAGAAGAAGACCGCTCCGAAGTGGTTGCATGTAGAATGACACAAACTTATATGTTTATACCATTCGTGTTTTTACCCTGGATGTGGAAATCATTTTAAACCAAAAACGTCTACTTGGAAATAACGTGACTGCTCAAAAAAATTTCCTTTAAAAAATCCTGAAGCTGTGGGTGCTCGCTCTGCACCTGGATATCAACTCAAGCGTACCTTTTTTTTGTACCTTTTTGTTAGTAAAGTGTTTGCCTTATTTGCACGTCCTTGGTCTTTGCACGTTCGCTTTGTAAACACTGGGTCTGTAGTTCCGCCTACGTTACGCGTGACCTTTCGACGTGATTACATAGTGTCAAGGACACGCATCCCAGAGCTAGTGCTAGATGAGTTTTTGTGGTTAAAAAGTATAAATAATTAAAATTTTTCTAAGAAAATGACAGATCGTTTTGCTAGATAAGACCCTTCTTCCACGGCTAGGATCGTTTAGAGCCCTCTGAAGCTGTATTTAAACTGCATTTTGGAAGTTCAAACTCGCGGATACCATTGAAGTCTACTGTATGGAGAAAAATCCTGAAATGTTTTCCTCAAAAAACATAATTTCTTTACAACTGAAGAAAGAAAGACATGAACATCTTGGATGACAAGGGGGTGAGTAAATAAATTGTAAATTTTTGTTCTGGAAGTGAACTTCTCCTTTAAGTCACATAAGATGTAAGCATACATGTATGTATGTCAAACGGATGAATGCATCAACTCTTTTTAGGTTCTTGTTCCAGTTGAACTATAACCAGATGGACAAAATCTAAGATGAAGAAAATTCAGCTGAGTGATTTCATTTTGCTCAAATAGATCAACAGGCTTAATCAATAATTACATCAATATTGAGGTCATATAAATAATCTTTTTCTGGTTTTTCCTCTCTACAAAGAGATCACACTGAAGACTCAGAAATAAACACTGGTTCAGAATTGAACAATGATCCAGGAACTGGGGGTTTGAGGTAATAAGTAACAGGTGAGATTAATGAGCTTAAGCATTAATAGCGTAACAATAACAGGGAATGCTGACCGTTTGAGAAAAGCAAAGGGCAAAAAAAATATGTATGCAGGGATAAAAAGGACAGAATCAGTGCCCACAAGAAAGAAGTTTCTCTATGAGCAGTTTCATTGTCATCAGTTCCATCAATAGAAAATTCTGTACTGTTTTTTGCACTGCTTACATATATTTGAGTTTAAAGGTCACATTGTACAAGTTAAGAAAATGAAATGTAGACAGTGTGCCCACTGTGCAGTATTCGAAACCGCTTTAATCTTGTTTTCTCTGCAGAACATGGGGAGTACATAATGGAAAAATATATGAAGGTTGTTTGTGCTACAAAAGCATGATGAAAGTGGTACAGCCAGGGAGGAAGAAGGGAGGTTTAAGAAGAGAGAGGTGGAAGAGAGATCGAGAGAATGCATTAGCGATAAATTTGAGATGCTGCAGGGAGCCTGTAATGTGGGCTATACTTTCTGCTCATGTGATGAAGGAGTGACAAGCGAAAACTGGAGATATAGAGAGGCTTAGAAGTAAATTGAGGTTAGTTTTTTTCTGTATGCTTGTGTGTGTTTTGGGGTGGGGTGGGCGATAAGCTTCAGTGTACAATTTGATCGTCGCTGATATCAGTGTATGACGGGAGTTTCATTCCAAATAGGAAAAAGAGGGAGTTGAAGTGCAGTAATAAGAAAAGTGAATCACCACACAAAATCTGTTTATGAGTGTGTGAACATGATATAATAAGGGGGTCATCAAATAAATCAGCAGAACAAATCGATTACTAGAGAAATACTGTAGCAGAGCCAAAAAAAAAAAACCAGCTGTAGATTTGTAGACACAAAACAATGAGGTTTCTAGAGAAGAGCCTCTGTAGTAAACAGTAAAATGCATTTATGTAAAATATGTAGCTCATCGGACCAGAGGCTAGCTATAGGGCTAGGGTTTCATGAATTTTTCATGAATTTTTCAGTTCATTTACCCTCTCTGGCACAGTTTGTTAAAAAGAAAAAAAATACAATGACAAAAATGCTTAAAGAAAAGCTGACAAAGAAGAGAAACTTTTTTTCCCCTTTAGAAGCCTTTATTATTATTGCCACATATTCATTACAGCACAGTGGAATAGTTTTCCTAACATATCCCAGCTTTAGAAGTTGGGGTAAGAGTGTAGGGGCAGCTATGATACAGTACCCCTGAAGCAGAGCAGTTTAAGGTTCTTGTGCACGGGCCCAAATGTGGCAGCTCGAACCTTCCGATCAACAACCCAGAGTCTTAACCACTTGAGCCACCACTGGCCTGCTTGAACCTTTAATGCCTTGAAGTAAGTTTTTCCCCCAGCATCCCATGTAAAACTGATGCCTTTCATCTGTTCTGAGATCATGGCTATAGTCACAACATGTGACAAGTGATAACATGAGCATTCAAACAATGTCACCAGGAGATAAATGCCCCTAGGAGGGGAAACAAATGTCCAGCAATGAGTGTTCCTAAAGAAACAACAAAACAGAACAAAAAAAGTTTATTTTGCCTAATATTTTGCATATTACCAAATCTAAACCCTGCATCCAGACTTGGTAGTAATGTCCAGAAGGAAGCACCTCATGACCAGGCCTTCCACATAACCTGGCTGGGCAAAGACCTCGACAATGCAAGAAGAGTCATGGTCGTACAAATCAAGAGGAGCAAGTTGGGGTGGCTAGCGTACCTTACAAGAATGCCTCCTATAGATATGTTTTACACAGGTGTCACTTGGTGGAGAACCTGGGTGAAGACCCAGGACCTGTTGAAGAGATTATACCCCATTGTTGGTGTAGGAACATCTGGTGATCTGCCAAGGAGAAGCTGGAATTTGATGATAGACAAGTGTGGACTGACCTTCTCAGTCTCTTGCCACTATGTTCACTATGGTGTGTTAAAGTTCTGGCCTCTGGTGATCATACACGCTGTATACACCCCACCTGGTGTAGAAGGATCAGTGTAGAACATACTGGAGTATACCTTTAATGAAAAACTGACACCTCAAAGGGAAAGCACAGAAATAGAGTACAAGTTGGCAGTGAGTCCTCTGAATCATTCAAGAAGGGAAACAATGTGTAAACATGACTCAACCATGCAAGACAAACACCTTTTTCATTACACCACCAGATCTTCATTTCTATAAACACCACCATGCAACTTTAACAGGAAACCAGGTCAGAATCTGTGCTGTTATGGTATATGCAAGAACAATACAAGCCAAGGCACATAATTTTAAAATCTGGTAGTTTGCCATGTTGATGAATATTTCATCATGCTTCTCTTTAATTAAGCTTGTGACACGTTTGCAAATTGCTGCTTAGGTCATGTGGGGTCAGGTGGGGTCATGGACTGGAGCTTGGCGTAAACCAGAATAGATTTAACACTGCTTGGTATTGGATGTAGGCACTCGGATGCTTTTGACATTAAAACCCACAGAGACCTCTTTTAATGTCTGACTTGAAAAGCTTTATGCAAATATGGGCAAATTTTCTACAATTAAATGAAGAGGTCCATCACAAAGGGCATTTTTACCAGAAAAAGATTGAGCTTTTATGCAGATTAATGCTGAGCCTTGAGCCTCTAAGCAGCTTTTATCAGCCTGAGAGGAGTTATCAGTTATCAGCCAACAAATTGGCTGAAATTAGCATTTCGACAAATACAAATAATAATCAACCACAAAAAGCAAGTATACATAACTATCAGTGATAACTGGGAGACTATATTGAATCAGAGGGGTTTGATTCATCTCTTCATCAATAACTCATTGATGATGTTATAAAACCATTACGGTTGAGTCTTATAGCATGAAGGCTAACCATGGGCATAATGCTATTACACAGAACAGAAAAAGAGATCTATGACCGAAGAACACCATCCCTGATTTTTTGTGCTTCTAATCATGTTGTGTCTCTTCTGAATATAAATTAAAAGTATAAATATTCTAAAGTAAACAGAAGAGTGGTGCTTGCTGTTAGCCAGCTATTTCATTCAAACCACACAAAATTTACAGTTCTTTTATGTAATTTGTACTTTGACTGTGGATTTTTTCTACTTCTCCTCCAAAGGCATTTAGGAGGAAAAGTGAATGATTTTTAAGATTGTATTGTTTGTATTGTACTTTACTAAATACATAAAATATAAATACTACAATATAAATACATCTACAGTATGGGCTAGAAAGTAATTAGCCCTTGATATTATTATTTATTTTTACTTTTTGACATTAGTGCTTATGGTGTGGTTGATTATGCAAAACAACCTCTTTAATCATTTTAAGATGATGTTGACTATCAAAATGAGCTTTCTTTTATGTAATTTAAATATATTTATACATATATTTACATATATTTACATTTATATCTGATAATTCTGCATGTGTAGATAGAGAGATAACATTGTGTATATAGGAAATAGTGAGCTGAAAAAACACAGAGAAACAGTAGGTGGAGAAAAGAGCTAATGAACATGTCACTGTGGATGGAGTGGCATTAGCATGAACCAGTATTAACAACAGGAATGAGCTTATTCTTCCACGTGCTCCAGTGTATGAGAATCCTCCACAAAATGCATGGAGGAGCACAGTGCAACGATCTCACAGCCGATATCCTACTCGTGTCATCTATCAAACAACACTAATCACAAGAGACAAATTTTGTAAAGAAACTGAACAGGGTAATGTATTGATTCCTTGCTCCACAGAACATGGAATCAGATGTCCTGCAGCTCTACGTGACTAGAATTTGTGGTAAATTAAGCCATTTATTCCGGTACAACAAAAGCAATGTTCCTGTATAATTGAGTTAAACTGCAGCACACACAGTCCCTGCTTCATCATTGTAAAGGCAGAGTCTCTTTGTGAGAGTTTAGTTTTGTACATATAAATCCTCTCAGGACTCATTTGTGTTCTGTCAGAGGGGCTTGATGTCACCAAGTCCTCATAGACAGGGTGAAGAACAGAACACTGCCTGCTGAGAATGAACCCTGAAGCACTCGAACATCGCCTCCCAGCTCCTGAGCGGCTGTCTGTCACTCTCGGTGAGGTAGACGTCCATGATGAACAAACCCGATTTAGCAGCGATGGCACGCCTCCTTGCACAGCTTCCCTTGGGTTTTATGGGTTCAGGAGGGCACATGTTGTGGGACTGCCATGATATTTTATATAAATGCCACTTATATAACAACATGCCAAAGCCTGTTCAAAGCTCAAGATTCAAAGCTGAACAAAGCTCCAGGTCTCTACTCTTATTTATTAATAAACACCTTAGACAACCACCTGTTAAGACTCAGCAAGTGCTTCTTGGGAATTAGGGAGCTTGGCACACTTGGCGTTTTTTACATGTAATCCTAAGGAAAGCAGCCATAAGGTGTATGTAATGCAGATAAGCATTAGCAGTGGGGTTTTTTTTTGGCACAGTAAAATGAATCCAAAGCACCTGAACACATTCCAAAGCAAGTGACCTCAAGCATTTTTTTCTTTTCTTTTTTTTATCTATAAGTCAAAAAAAAACCATGGAAACATGAATATAAACAACTTAAACACAATATATCAAGACTTGGAAAGATTTTCTGGGGAATATTTCAAGACGAGTTCTGGTCTTTGGTATGCTAAGGTATTGGTCTGCTTCAGTAAGCAAGTAACTGTATTAAAATCATTTAAGCAAACAAACAATTGCATGAAACTGCTCTGAAAATTTTCCTCTACATGTAGCAGCATAACATACAGCAGACATACTAGCTTGCTTATTCATAATTGGCTAACTAGCTAGCTCAAAAATGATATGTTGTGTATACGTTACAAACAATATTTCTGTCCCCTAAATAACAGGGTGAAGTAATTCAGTATTGTGAAAAAAATGTTAGCCCTTCCAAAAAAGCTGGGTTATTGTGGATTATTCTTGTGTCTGCCATTAGATATGATATTAGATGTGTAATGAAGCTGTGTGGTAAAGTCTCAAATAATAATTTCATAGATGTGTTGTCTACACAAATGCAGAATAAACACTACTGAGGAGTACTTCTGTCTAGACATAGCCTCAACAAACACTTCTCACAAGTCTCAGAAACTTCTCAGGAGACTCAAACAAACACTTTTCAGGAGACTACAAAACATCTTAGGAGACTCAAACAAACACTTTTCAGGTGACTCAAACAAACACTTTTCAGGTGACTCAAGCAAACACTTTTCAGGTGACTCAAACAAAACTTTTCAGGAGACTACAAAACTTCTTAGGAGACTCAAACAAACACTTTTCACAAGACTCAAAAACTTCAGACAGTAGAAACCCTGTCTACGCATAACCTCAACAAACACTTCTCATAAGACATGCCATCTATGCATAATTCTAACAAACACTTCTAGGCAGATGCTGTCCATGCATAACTTGAGCAAACACTTCTCTGATTGCATTAAGATTACAGCAATCATATTCAACCTCTCACTGTGCTGAATGTGTCAGTGAATTCAATACACCTAATAAACTATTTTGCTCCCAGTGGGTTGGTTATTCATACCCATGATTACCTCATTACACATAGCAAGATATACTTGGCACTGGAGGGAATATCTAATTTTTAACCATCTTTTATTGTTTCATTGCCAAGATGAATAATTCAAGTCAAGAGAACAAAAGAGGACAAAATAATGTGTAAAAGAACTGCACTTGACGGAAGGGTGTGCTGAGGTCAGTCCACGAATCATCATCAGAAGACACAGCAGGGACGACACGCAAGCTGAGCGATCATGCAGCACCATCACAGGAGCGACTCAGACAAGTGGCCGTTAGTATCAGTCCGAGTGATTTGAGCACTGGTTTGATACAGGACTCTACAGGTGATAATTACATAATCAGGAAAGTAGATCAGACAGATTGCAACTCCAGTGATTTACTCCAGCTACAGACACCGCAGCACTGAGCGAGCTTGACATGATTCAAGTCAAGCTGCATCTATATGGAAGAAAAACTGAGTAAATAGACCACACACGCTCTACTCTCAGCTCTCTGAGCAGACCATGCTCTTACATTCCTCATAACTTGAATGACAGCACACGCACATGCTTAACTTGTTACACTAATAATATTACATGCTTCAATATTTCATAATAAAAGCCTAAATACTTGCATACCCAAATACATCAGCATGGGAAGACAAATGATATGTTATTCAGCTAATTAGCAATGTGTTGCCCAGTTCCATGTATTCATTGACTAAAAAGTGGTCACTAGCATATAATGTAATCATAGATAGATAGATAGATAGATAGATAGATAGATAGATAGATAGATAGATAGATAGATAGATAGATAGATAGATAGATAAATGATTGCTAAATCATTTTTCCACCTCATCATTCACTCTTCTCTTCATCATGGTCATATTAGCGATGTAATTCACATGGAACGAGTGGACACGCAATCCTGTCCCTTATAATATTGATGGATGTATTGAGGAAACATATCTCATCTCTCCAGTTCTCTGATGAGCCCTCCTGTCACCTTCTCTCTAATCACATTGGACACAGCGATGCCGAAACCAATTAGAGCTAATAACGTGTGAAGAAATAGAAAATGTCAGTGGGCAGGTTATGTCTCTCTCTCTCCCTCTCTCTCTCTCTCTCTCATATTGTGGGAGGAAGTTCCTGGAGTGGTGGTACTGTATTTAACATGAAACTTCATTTAAATCAGATGTGGTCTTGCAGTAGACCACTAGACTTGGGAAAGCAGTACTTTGCTGTAAAAATTCATCAGTTTCTCTTCTCTTCCCACATGCTCTTGTACTTTCTCTCAATTTAACAGATTGAACAGATCCATACACTTTAATCCAATTAACCTCTTCACACTTGCCACGAACAGGAGACGTGGGCAGGAAAATGCTGAAGGCTTTGCTATCCATCCCGGTGTTAGTTCACACTGTCACAGCTCACCGATATGCAGCAAACAGCTAGAGTGTGATGAGGAGCTAAATTTAGCAAACACAGCTTTAAACACTGCCTTTCTCAACTCAAAGGTCACTACCATCCAGAGAGATTTGGTTCCATGATTAGGGTGCTGTTTTGTCCTTTTAACTCTTACATTTTTATTTCATTCAGCATATTTGATTTGGCACAGGATTTATACCAGATTCCCTTCCTGAAACAATCCTCCTCAATTTGGAAGCAGCACTGGGAGTGCACACTGTCTTGTGAAACCCCAGTGGTCAGGGTCGGTTCCCTGGCTGGAAATCAAACTCCAGGGCACAGCGGGGGAATGCCAAAGACTAACCACTAGAAAACTTGTGGTGTATTTAACAATTTAAAATGCGTTAACCCATCTCAGTATCTCATTTTAACATGAGGTCTTTGCTGTCAGTGGCTGCGTTTGATCTTAAATGAGAAATTTGACATAAAACTATCAAATACACAAAATGTGGCTTACCAACAGCCATGCCAATAGCATGATCTAAAAATATAAAAAAAAAATTGTTTGGATTAATGAATTACTTTCAGTCTATAATTTTAGGTGCTTTGATCTTTTCGGTGTTGGCATCATCTTTATTCAGTTGCCTATTTTATTATAATATAAAGTAAATTTCTTTGTTTAAAAGAAATTTCTCATTTTTAAAGCTTTTCTTTTAAATGACTTTTCTTTAAAGCTGATTCTTTTTTTAAGCTAACTCTTTTCTTAAGCTGACTTTTTTTTGTTTATGTTTGTCAGCTTTTTTAGGCACCTTGCCCATAATGGCCTCTGTATTGCTGTATTGTACTTTCAACTGTACCTCATGAGTCCATATCACATCACTGAAGACAAAAAATAAGATTGAGAGAAACTTTTATTGTTGGGTGGCACGGTTGGCTTAATGGTTAGCATGTTCGTCTCACGCGTCCTGGGTTTGTGCTCTCTGTGTGTGTGAAGTTTGCATGTTCTCCCTGTGCTTGGTGGGTTTGCTCTGGTTTCCTCCCACAGTCCAAAGACATGCTTCTAGGCTGATTGGAGTCTCTAAATTGCCTGTAGTGTGTGATTGCATGAGTGTGATTGGTTGGCACTCCATCCAGGGTGTATCCTGCCTTGATGCCTGAGATAGGCACAGACTCCCTGTGACCTCGTTTCCTGTTAAAAAATGAAATTTATAACTAAAACGTTCCAAATATTTCACTGAGGTGAATGTGTTCCTTTAAAAAATATGAAGTGAATGTTGTGGGACACAAAACTATACATTTTTCATACAAAACGATGTTTCAAGCATGATGTTAAATGGATTCCTATAATTTCAATGCAAAAGTAACATGCAGTATTTATTGATTACCTTCCATTTATCTGTAACATGCATAAATGTGGCTCTGAAGGCAAAAAAATTGGCAAAAGACCAGCACAAAGGCTTTGCATGTTTACTTAGATCATCATAATTAGGTTTGTGACATGCTTGGATATCACAGATCCTTTGCACCTGTTTAGTTTTCTGCAGTGCTGACCTGCTCCCTCTCCCTAATCATCATTTACACCTGTGTCTTGCTACCTGACTCAGTTTTCCCAGTGAGCCTTGTTGCTGGTGGCTGTTTTAATGTTTATAACTGTTTTAGAGATTATGGATTGATCACTGTTCTGCCTTTTTAACCCATTCAGAAGAGTCAACATTTTAATCTAACTCAAGGACATCCCATAATATTTTAGCTAGTACACTGACTGAATGACAAAGTACAAAAATCCTGCACCTGAGTGAAAGCAGATTAAAAATGAAATACTTCTACTTGAGTAAAAGCGCAAGTGCAAGTCATTTTATTCTCCATAAATGACGAAGCTCAAAGTACTGAGTTATTTTAGTTATATTATTATAAATATTAGCTTCTACAGATCTCTGTGACTGCAGACGTAAACAGCACAGAACATACTTTATATCTCCCTTCACTCCCTTCACCAGTGCTGGGCATCCTGAGCTAAATATTTTTGTGAACTCTGATGGACCTTGTTTGATTGGTCTATGTCAGTCTGAAAGTTTGTTGATTGTTCAGGTATTTTTAGCCAAACCTGATTTCTCCTTCTTCAGGATGACATGCTGCAGAAAGAAAGTCAAGATTCAAGATTCTTTTACTGTCATTAGAGGCAAGGCATTGGTAGCTCAGTGGTAGGTTTCTCACCTATCATGTGGAAGGCCCGGGTTCGATTCCCAGCCAATGCCTCAACCCCAGCCACTTGATGCAGTGCCGGTCCCAAGCCCAGAAAAATGGGAGGGTTGCGTCAGGAAGGGCATCTGGCGTAAAACATTTGCCAAGTTGTTGTGGCTGCGGCGACCCCGAACAGGGAGCAGCCGAAAGCAACTTATATGCAGTCCTTGTAGTGCAATTCACATATAATGTGATGCAAACTAGACATCCTTTTTTAACAAATGAAAGAATGAAATAAAAACAACCACAGTCAAGGCGAGAGAAATAAATGAATCAATTATAGTAAGTGATGTATAAGGTATAAGTATGTAAATACTATTTATATAGAGAGTTCAAATATTATTTGAGTATTCTGCTACTAGGAAATGTTGTAGAGTAAAATATAAAGTCAACAACCTTTTTTTCTCATTTTTTAAAGAGGAGGCACAATAGCTAGGCTTAAATGTAGACTTATCCTCATACATTCCTCCCACAAGCCATGGAGTGTCTGATACTTATTCTACACTTAACTGCCACAGGCTTTAGATTGCAGGTTGCAATTTGCAGTACAATCTGGCTACTTGCACTTGCATGCACCAGTTCACACAGTGAGCTTTTCAGAGCAAGATATAATCACTAAATTAAGCAAGGTCAGAAAATCACTTTAGAAGTTATTAAAGTTTGGTTTGAAGCAGTGGAGAGTAAAAATGGTTGGCTTGTTCAATGTCAATTCCTTATTCATCCTTTACAGGATGCGCTGTAAGTTAATGAAACACAGGGTAGCACAGTATTCATTCATTGTCTACCACTTATCTGATCTATTCTTGGGTCACAGGGAGCCTGTGCCTATCTCAGGCTTCATCAGGCATCAAGGCAGGATACACCCTGGATGGAGTGCCAACCCATCGCAGGGTACACACACACACACACACACTCTCATTCACTCACACAATTTAGAGATGCCAATCAACCTACAATGCATATCTTTGGACCGGGGGAGGAAACCCCCCAGGCATGGGGAGAACATACAAACTCCACACACGGGAATCGAACCCCCAACTCTGGAGGTGTGAGGCTAATGTGCTAACCACCAAGCCACCGTGCCCCTAGCACAGTATTATTTATTAAATATTAATTTATCAATTCATTTGAGATATATACATTCTTTTTTTATTTTTCATTGACAAGAAACAAGGTCAGCACATTGTGAATCACCTCTAAAAACTCTGATAGGCATATTACAGGAACCAGCTTCCTCCACTGCTTTTATGTCTTCCTCCACTGGGTTAATGGCCTATGAGAGCCTGGGGTGGAATATGTTACAGGAAAATGCAAGCCAGATGCAAAGATGTGTTACATGCAGACGATATACAAAATGTTATGTGCTGACATTTACTCCCTGCCTTTCAAAAGTGATATAATGTAAAATAGTTTTTGAGCTCATAGGGAGTTTGTGCATCATGGAGCTTCAAGCATTAAAATCTAATGGGAGTTAAAACAACAACAACAACAACAACAATAAAAATGCTATTCTTCGAAGGCTTTATACTAGATGTTGGAGCAAGGCTGTGGGGATTTGTGATCTTTCAGCCACAAGAGCTTTAGACACTGATGTCAGTGTTTCAGTTCATCCTAAAGGTGTTCGGTGGGGTTGAGTCAGAGTCAGGGCTCTGTGCAGGACATTCGAGTTCTTCCACTTCAGCCTTCTCAAACCACGTCTGCATGGAGCTTGCTTTGTGCACAGGATTGGTGTCATGCTGGAACAGGGTTTGAGCCTCTTAAAGCCTACGTGAAGGGAAATTGTAATGCTACAGCATACAAAGACAGTCCAGATATTAATGATACAATTGAAAAAAAAATCTTTCCTTCTGGGGATCAGCCAAATGTCCACACAAGGTCAAAACACAGATATTCTTATCACTGTGGGATAGAGACATTTTTGTATTTTTGTAATGGTGGTCAGTAGGTGAGCTTTCTTGGGTCCCAGTCTAATCTCCAATCCATTTTCCCAGTGATATTAGATTTATGTGGAATTTGTGTAAAGAAAATAGTAGTAATCAAAAAATAATAATAATAATAATAATAATAAGAAGAAGAAGAAGAAGAAGAAGAAGAAGAAGAAGTAGAAAGAGAAGAAGAAGAAGAAGAAGAGGATGACAGACACAAAAATAAATAAAACCACCACCACTACTACTACTACTACTACTACTACTACTACTACTACTACTACTATTAATAATAATAATAATAATAATAATAATAATAATAATAAATGGACTGAGGTTTCGGTCAGGGTTGGATGTAGGTTGAGGGCACAGAATTAATTAGTGGCAGCATTAATAATGATATCTGTGGAAGGTCCTCAGAAGGATAGAAAGATAAAAGTGTGTGTGTGTGTGTGTGTGTGTGTGTGCGTGTGTGGGGTGTGTGTGCGTGTGTGTGTGTGTGAATCGAGGACTATAAATCAAACTACACAGTTCCAGAGAATATAGGTTTTGTTTAAGTCAGCAGAAGATTGTTGTATGTGCAAAGTTCCAGTGCCACTCACTCAAACACACACACACACACACACACACACACACACACACACACACACACTGACAAAGACTTTTTGCTGACACAGAGCATATGTTTGTTTACACACGTCCTGCGGTATTCCGATTACGCGACAGAACATTATATTGATGAACATCTCTGACTCATTATTTTTAATGAAGCAGGAAATCCCAAGAGGCAGCTGTTTTATATCACCAACACCAATTAAATGTGCAAACTCTACGAATATGCCAAGAGATTCAGTTCGCTGGCCTTTGGGACTGCAGGCTGTGAGAATAGATGGGTGGAAAATAAGGACAAAGAAAAATATTACTAAATGAATGTATGCATTGTCCTCCTAAATAAAAGTGGTGCTTTTTTTTTCAGCAGAAAGGTCCTTTTTTAAAGCTTGAAACAATGCTTCATGGTGCTGTTGGGATACAGGAACCAACTCTATAAAAAAAACACTTGCCATGGGGTATAAAATATGAAAAGATATTAAATTGAAAGATTTCCCTAGGTTACACTTCACAGATCGACATGTCTTCATGTTGGGGTAAAATTGCATTACAGCTTTCAATCACTGATACACAAATCTTATACTGCGCGCACACACACACACGCACACACACACACACGTGTCTAATATCAGAAAATACTAAATACTATAGCAATAATAACAGAAAACTATGAAGAGGGAATCATTTATTTTTTTGTTTGGCTTGTACTGGAATGAAATCTATATTTTTAAAGTTTTCGCTTTGAAAAATAAACTGTGTTTAGTAGGAAATGTCCATGGAAAGGTTTTCTCCAAACAGCTGTATTACTTAATCACTAATGAATATGTTTATATCAATGTTAAGCCCAAATAAAGGCTTTAAAAAGCATTTTACTTTTATCACTAGTAGTTAAGGATTTTTTATTTTATATTTAAAACATTTTATAACTGCTATAAGTGCTTTTGAAGACTGTCCATAATGCTTTGTGTTAGTAAAAGTTAAAATAGATTTTTTTATCATGAATTATGTTCCAGTGCCTTTGTTTTAGTACAGTCTCCATCCCTTTCTCCACCCTAACCCTTGGTCTTTGGTCTGTTAGCTAATGTGTGCACCTGTTCCGTGTTCATCCTGTGATTAGTTTGTCTTAATATACTTTCACATTCCTTTGGTTCATTCTGAAGTTTATTGTGGTGTGTGTTTCTGAGCCTTTTCTTCACTGTTTCCTGTCTCATGTCTAATTATGGATTATGATTGTTGCTGGTTTGTTCTCTGACCCCCACTTGTTACTAAAATTAAGAATGATTACTGGACAACACTTTTTTCTCCCCACACATTCTGTCCCTCTTTTCTATTTTCAGCATTAGATTTGACTGAAATCTCTAGACCTAATTAAATTACTGAGATTAGACACCATTAAAGAAATGGCTCAGTCATTTACACACCAGTCTGATTGGATGTACTGTCCAAGGACTAATCACACAATGCGTCCAACCTCCCGGGTAAGAATTGTGTACCCATGAATATGTGTTTATGAATCGTTGATGGATTGCACACTCTCAGATTTATTTCCTCAGTCCTGGAAAAGGTTGGTGTGTATTCAATAAAGATCACTGACACATTATTACAGATAAAGAGGGAATACAGATGAGTTCAGTTGAAGTATACACACCGTTGGAGAACATGTCGTTTATATTTATTACCTCGTTATCAGCATGCCTAGCAGTTTACCTTTTGCATTCGAAGCTTCCATTAAGCCGTGTGTGTATGTTATTTATGAACCCAATAAACCCATGTTTATTTTGGAGTGTATTCCAATATAATATATTAAAGGTCAAAGAACAGAAACAAGACAGATAAAGACTTTAACCTAGATTTTTACTGAAAAATCCATTTTAGAAACATTTTAATGCTCAGTGCTGTACTGCTACAGGACAAGGTAAAACCATACAACTGTGTGAGTACAGCGTTACAGTAAATCTGTAGATTTTTAATAGAATTTCTGAAATAAATAAATATACTGAACTAATAAAGATATAAACCATGAGTTAGCTCATTGTTCTCTAAAGTATCAAAATTACCAGAGGAGTCGTTATGTTCAACATCGGACCATTCCAAGCGTCCTCAATTCCTCACTTTTCATCTCTGTGAGCCGACACCATGCAGCACATTCATGATGCTGTCAATCAGTCAGGAATTTAATCCAATCATCATCCCTGGAGTCATTTTAGAAAAGAATGTTATGGCAACGGGCCACCCAAAAAGACCTTAGTCTTGGAGCCTCCTGCAGAAGGTTTCATTTGCGATTCGATTATTCAAGGCGCTGATGAGAAATGATTTGATGTGAATTACTGCAGCCCACTTTTCCAAGAAGTAATCAGATGGTCAAAAGGACCCCAGTGTGATTTCTTTCCTGACCTTGAACATTATCGTGAACTTTTTGCTGTGCACATTTCATTCTGTTTCATCAAAAATAAAGGCAGACCCCTTAAAATCAGTCCTTAACATCAAACCTTAACTCTACGAGTAACGCTTTACTTTGTAAAGTAAGTAGTGTTCATAGAGAATCCTGACACCTCAATAAGCTGTGGCAGACAGTAAACCTATAGAAATATTTATAAAGGGTTACTTCAGCAGTCATACAAAGTGTTGTCATCAATTATGTTGTATCTCTCCAGAATGTTGTAGTTGTAAATTTGTAAATGCTTGATTTTTCTGGGGGGTTTTTTTATTCCCAAAATTCTTGAGGAAAACTACTTGGGGAAATTGCAAGCACAGGATTCTTCTTTTAAACTACTCATGTTCAACACATGTGAATCGGAGGGCAGAAGCTGAATGTGAAATATTCCTCTAAGTTTCACAGAGTTTGCTTGATTTTGTGTTAATTTCTCCAAGTCACGAAATCCTGAAGAGACTGATTAACATGTCTTATGACACTTTTTGGGCTGACTTCGGGAATTCTGAATAAATCATTTATATGTAATATTGAGTGATTCAATTGACTTCAGGTAATGGTTTACCCACAATGCTTTTAGACTCCCTGCTTTTTAGATTGGGATTTAGCCCTAGCCTTGCCTTGACATATAAAGAGTGATGCAGCAGAGCTTTAGTCCGTTAGTCTGTCCAGCTTTCATCTTTGCAGCTAGTCATCTTAGATCTCTAGTTAGCTAAGCCAAGTCGCTGCCATAACTCAGCATAGCACAATATTTGCTCACTCCATTTGCTCAGTCCCACTCTACTTCACTGGATTCCTCATGATTGTGACACTAAACATCACTGTAAACTGGGAAGTGAGAACAGAATCTAACCTTTATATTTGAGATAATTTTCTATTTAAACTCTATTGGACATTACTGATACAGCACCAACCGACAATTTAGCACCAAAATCTCTAAGATATTTAATTTAACTTTTTAAGTTGGTTCAAGGTAAAGCTTTCTATTGAGCTCTCAGGATGTCATGTCACAGACACATTATGCTGATGTTTCATTGTTGCTAAAGGAGGTTTAGCTGGAAAATTGAACACTTCGGTGGTTTCTGTACTAGGCACTTGGTTTTAACATTGACCTGAAAACCTGTGGAGTCACACTGTTAACTATATCGTGAAAGTTGATATAGTTGATGACAATTCCATGAAACAACAATGACAAATGTGTGTATTTTCATTGTTCCTTAAGTAAAGTGATTTTTTACTATTTATATGATCTTTATGAATACTCAGTGGCAAAACCATGGGAAGCAATGTATATGGTCTTTAATATTTAGGGTAACACTTTACGTTTAGCAGTACATGAATAATCCTGCACTAATAGATGAATTAATACTTAATTATGATGAGTTAAGGCATGAACTAATCATGAATTAATGAAGAATTAATCTCAATCTACAACATGAGTCTTGTGAATTAATGTGCAATGTAATGACCACCTTGTTTATTAGTTAATATATAAATTAACATGTAACTGTGAACTAAATAAATGCTATAGCAGAAGGAATCTAAATTAACGTGCATCATTTCAAATTGTTTATATAATTTGCCATCTGCAGCTGCGTACATAAACAATATTGGAAATCGCTGGATTAATTTCAACTTTTACATTACATTGATTCTCATCAAGCAGAGAAAACTCATAATAAACACCAGTAAATGAATCTCTAAATATTTTGTGTCATTCGTCATCCATTACTTTTTAAAATCCTACTGTAGTAGTAGTACATGCACTGATTGTCTCATAGCCAGGGCTCTGCTCCTTTACACACAAGGGTGAAATTAATACAGTCACATTTATTCAAATAGCAAATGCTCTTATGCATTAACATTTAAATTTGTGTTCTGTTAGATTATTTTCTGTTGGTTTAGTCATAAAGCATGTTTGGTTGAGTTTACCTTATATGGTAATTAATACATTAACTAACAAACATGTACTAAGCTGTATAACTTGCATTAGGGGTTAAGTTAGGGGTTGGGGTATGAGGATTAGGCTTGTGTTTAGGGATTAGGGTTAGAGGGTTAAGGGTCTGGGTAAGAGGGTTAGATTTGTGTTTTGGGGTTAGGGGTTTGAGGGATAGGTCTGTGTTTTGGGGTTAGCATTAGGGGTTTGAGGGTTAGAGTAGATTTAGGGTTAAGGGTTGCAGTTAGGGCTTTGTGTAAGAGGGTTAGGGTTGGTATAAGGGGTTAGGGATAGTGGCTAGGTTTGGGGTTAGTAGTTGAGAGTTAGAGTAGGCGTAGGGAGTACAGGGTTAGGGTAGGGGTTTGGGTTTAAGGGTAAGATAGGGTTAGGTTTTAGGGTTAGGGGCTAGACGGTTAAGGTAGGGGATAGGCTCATGATTAGTCCATATTTAAGTAAATATAAATTCAGATATTAGTGCATGGTGATTATCCATAGACTCTTATAGTATAGTGTGACCAAATTTAATATTCGTCAGTCCTAAAAATGTCACACAATATTCTTAAGTCAACAACAACTCTTAGTCACTTGACGTGGTTACATTTTGTCATTTTTTCCAACTGAGGAGATAAGACTTTACAAACATTTTATGTAGGTTAATATTATTTGCCATGAAAGGCTTCTGCAGGTGTTATGTAACCCTATGAACACTACCTTGTTACCACTATGTATCAATAACGCATTATTAAAGTCAGTTTATAATACCTTCTAAAGTTAAATCTCACAATCACACTCACAAAGGACTTCTCTAAACAGTAAATAGTGTCCTTAGTGTAACATTACATTAATTAATACAATACATCTATAATTACACTTAAGCATTAAGTTAAGCATTTTTGTCCTGAGTCTGATCCTAAACATGTTTCTCACATACTCTATTGCGACGCCGGTGTTAGTGACTGATCAAACGATAGTCTGAGATACACATGAAAACACATTCCACATACAGATATTCTGCAGTTAATGACACAATGTCTATTGCTACCAAATAAAGCAATGAATTCGAAGACATCTAGTGAGAGACATGCAGATTTCAAAACTTCCTCTGAGCTCAGAGTCCAGTCTCGTAGCTGACGGGGGTGATGTAAATGCATGATGCAGAACAAACTTTCCGGCATTTAACGATCTGCTAAATCTCACAATCTCGGTGGAATATCACACTCCAGCTTTAGGTGAGGCATGTGTGGAAGTCACAGTCACACGGTGTCCTGTACGAGAGATTAGTGCCCAACACCCAGATGGTTCTACGTGTCTTGCTGAGTCCTTATGGTTCTCGCCTATGTGGCTGGCTCCGAGCCCAGGCCTCTGACGAGCTGATTAAGGTCAGCACTATTGTTCTTGCTGACCTACATATTCTTGGCTCTTACATACATGGATATATCAAGAAAGCAACCATGTAGCAGAAGGAAAAAAAACAGCACAGTGCTGGAAAAAAAATGTGTGAGACAGGAGCAAGAAGATTAAATGTACTCCTATTATTACAGGATTGATCAAGAGCACACCAAATACACAGGTGGTTATTATTACAGCTCATACCACAGCATTGTTGAATTCTCGAATTTGATTCATCAAATGGTTGTTATACTGTTTAACAGTCAATGTTTGTATTAATTCACTCGTTTTAATATGTTGTTTTTGTAAAGTATCACGGATGCTCTACATAAATGTATTAATCAGTCCCTCCAGGAATTCCTGAGTTTTTTTGTGATTGTTGCGGCCAAAAATGTTTCATTTTGCTGCACTTTTTCGCCCAAATTTGCAAAGCAATTAGCAGGTTGTTTTGTGATTTATTTTTTCTCTGAAAACTATTTGAGTTGGTGAAATTGCAAGCACAGGATTTGTTATTAGTATTAGATGCATGTGAATCGAAGAGGGCTTCGGCTGAATGCTCGTTGTGATGACATCACATGATACATCTCACCCCAAATCTGTAGAAAATCTCCAGTAATTTCTCCAGAATACTGTGATGTTTGCTTGGTTTTGGGTTGATTTCTGTGATGGCAAAAACATGAAATCCTGCTGGGCTAAGTAAAATCATGTCTAATTGTTTTCTGTTTAACATTTAAAGAAGGTGTTTCCAGTGTCAATGCTGTGTAACAGTGAAATATAAATCTGTGAATAAACTTTTAAACTCAAGGAAGTCTTCAGGAAGGATCTTATTTATAAAAACAGAAATAACAGGAAATCGTTTTTGGACGTAAAAAAAATATAAAATATAAACAATTAAAAGTAACGGTAAACAAATAAAATGTACAACACTGCTGTGGTATAAGATTAATAAAATTAATATTATACCACAGTACTATTAATATGCTGTGGTATAATATTAATAAAACACTTTGCCAGGCTTATTGGAAAAAAATCAACTTTGGTGTGGTCACAATAGCACCACAGGCATTGATTATATTCCTCTAACTGTACATCCTGTCCTGTTTTATTTGCGTTATTACTTATTTTCGAGGCTTGTGTGCATACAGAAGCAAACGGTGACGTAAAACAAATCTCCGATTTTATGGCATAATTAAAAGTCTAATTAAAATTGTAATCTAAAAACTCTCATAGCAGCGTTTGTTTGGTAATGCTTATGATGATAAAATAAGTATTGCGAAGAAGTGCACCCTTTAACCTTATGTTATGAACAAGCATCAGCTCAGGTTCTTACCTCTAATGTTACAGAGATGAAGGTCTACATCAACAAAGCAGAAATACACATCTGAACAGGTAGGAACACGCACACGTATATGTACGAGAGGTTTTACAACAATATCTGAGCAAACCTGCTCTACACTCAGGATGAACTTCAGCTTATCAATACACCTCAATAATCACGAAACATGAAACAGCTTGAACTAATATATTAACATCTACGCTAGGCGTGTGCCTATATGAAATATTCGAATAATTTAAATGGCCTAGCTTTTTAGCACGTACTACGATATCATCACAATATTGTATTGGGCAGCACTTTAACAGTTTAACAGCGTTTTTATATTTGAAAACTTCCTGAATTTGAGATCCCAGATTTCTAAATTAATCTCAATTTCTCATTCATTCAGTGAACTGAATTCTTGTCTCAGATTCATTGCAAGGATATATTCAGACTTTACTAAAATATTAATGTTATTACACTGAAAAAAAAACATTCAAAGTTATATTTTATATATATTTATTTGTTTAGCTATGTATATTTAGCTAAATATTTAATAAATATTTATTTAGCTAATTTTTTGTTGTATTTTTCATTTTGAAAAATAATATTGAAATTTGTTGATTTTTTTTTTCAGTGTGCAAACCTAATCTTATTATAAATTTAAAGGGGAATGTGATTTGATTTTGTAATGCTTATATGTATATAGTTTAAATTTATACATATTTTATCACCTGATTTGTTTTGATTTTGCAACTGTGAGGCTGTGTTGAAACAAATGCTGCTCTGTCACTATAATAATAATGTTAAATATCGTAACGTAACATATAACTTGTTTCTGGCACATACCTACAGAGACGGCGGTTTTAAATCTGGCATCTGCCCTGCAAATTTATAACATTACCCAAGAAGTTTTCTCAAGCATTACTCAAGCATTAGATGCCTGAAAATTTCTACTATAAAAATCTAATTTCTAACTCTATGGAAATCTAGTGCACACACACACACACACACACACACACACACACACACACACAAAAGAAATTCTACATTATATGTTGTTTGACCTCTTGGTTTCCGCAACTCCCATTACTCCTGTTAGTAATTATGAATCATTGTTGTCTACCAGCCTGTTCTTTTATGGAGTGTGGAAGAAGGTCAGGGAGGTTATTTTATAAAACCTGAGTTCTCCTCCAGAAAAAAAAACAGGCCACATGGCAAAAAATATCAATGCTCTGAATAAGTAAGGAATACTATGACGAATTTCTTGACTACAGTACTATACGGAGTCCTGTGAGATTAGTAAAACGTTTTACCGTCTCTACCTGATAAAGAACATAGAAGTACTTAGTTTCTAAAGAAGACTGAATCGTAAAGACCAGAAATGGTCCCTGTTGTTTCATTACAACACAGCTACTCAATAACAAATGTGGCTATGTTAGCTTCCTCTCCAGGGACGTCTGTTAAAATAAACCGTTTCTGTTAAAACAGATCATTAAGTTCTAGACGAACCTACCATCCGTCAGCATTATCCATTATATTTCTCATTCTTAGGTGAGAGTTCAAAAGGTCTGGACATCCAAATGACACCTTAAAGCAATGGCTGAATCTCCTGCCTTCGCCCGCATGTCAGGGCGAACGATTCAAACAGCCATCTTCATGCTTCCTCATCACCTTCCTCCAGCTTCAGAGTGTTCACACTGAGGCTCTAGAGGGGAACACAGCCACGATAGGGCCCTAAATGGAGCTACGCGCCTTTCTCGGGCGCTCTAAAGGGAAAGGACAAGATGTCACAAGAGGTCATCGTAGTCGAGGAGTTTGGAGTGCTGCCGGCTCTTCCACAGCCGGAACAGACGGAAGTCAAAATACATCTCGATCATCTCCTTCCCTACAGCAGCAGGAAGAAGAATAATATCACTTGCCAGGATCTCAAGACACGAAAAAAATCTGCTGTTTGAAATGGTTATGTAGTTAGTTCATGGTATTAAAGTGTAGAGTTTAAATACAGCTTCTTATTTAAAACAAAGCTAATCATTTACAGCAGTGGGACATCTGATCAAGCTGTGCATGAATCCATAGGAGATTCAATAAAATAGAGACAAAGTTAATGAGGGAAAGATGAAGAAGAGTTAGACAGAGGGAGCTCTGTCTAAGTGCATGGAGCTCTCCTGGGTCCAATAAGGAGAGCAAATCTGTAGGGGAAAATAATGAGAGTTTAATTGGAATGTAATTAACAACCAATCGATAGTCATGGCCAAAACGATAACCGTGAGTTCAAGTCAGGATTGTATGTATGATCGATGTATGCTGCCGTGAACGCACATATGATTCACGTGTGTGATTCTGCTTGTCTGTTTTTCTGTCTGCCTGACAGTGTGTGATAGATGAGCATCATTTACTGCTTCACACCATGATTGAGTACAGATATTGGAAACCACATGGCTGAGTACATCATGTTTTTTTTTTGTTTTTTTGCATGATTATGTGAGAGTATTATGGTGATCAGTGTACTCACCTTGTGCAGAGAGTTCCAGAGGACTCTTAAACTCCACAGCATATGGTCTCATCAGCCTCTTGAGGTTCTGCACAAGCTGAGAGAAAAACAAAGTGGTTTTGTTCCAATGTCATGCACAATACAACAAATCTGTATGCACGTTTAAAACAAAACTGTCTAAACTGTCAATAATGTCTAAATTCCATTGCTAAACTTTTGTTTTTTTCCAGACAATATTAGATGAAACCTAGAGAAGAATGTGATGGTTATCAGAGTTGTTGGGAGCCTGAGGGAAGCGGAGGCGGTATGTGTGTCACGGAGCAGAAGGAGTGAAATTACAAGGAACAGTAGAGTGCTAAGCTGCTGGTTTTAGTCAGGATTATGATTGACCTTTGTTGGAAGGGGCTCTGATGTAACATCTGTGGGAACCCGTTCTCTCTGGATCACAATATTTCTCTAAACTAAAGTTCCAGACAGAGCACTCACAAATTAATCGTCTTTCCTTTCACATGTGTGGTTTGCAGGGCTTTACACTTCCCTATTTTGAGTTCCATCTCTGTATGTGGGGAGTAAAACACGCTGAGGAGCATTCTTATTGGAAGAATGGCTTTGTGACCCTGAAGGCTTGAAGATTATTTTCTTTTAACGATACATCCAAAGGCTAGCCTTATACCACAGCAATTTGCTCACACTGACTACTTCTATTATTTATTAAATAATGAAGCCATTTTTATCAGTTTATAGTTGATTCAGTTTAATATTGCATGAACTATGAAACAAGTTCCTGTTGTTACTAATTTTATTCCAGCTGCTGTTTCTTCACCAACCTGTGCTTTTATTTCTGTTGAAGGCAAAAAGACAAATAAATGCACTGTTTCAGCTTTACTTCAGACTGTTACAAAGCACTTGAACTGGAGACTCCTTCCAAAAATTCTTCCTCTCAAAACAACACTATACAAAGGTTTTTTTTTTAAAGCCAGTTTTAGTGGACAGTCCCTGTGCTGCTATTATGTAGAACAAGCATAATAATAGCAACCTTACAGCTGAACTACTGTTCTAACACTGCATTACTGGAGGCGAAGGCTGTGCAGATTATTTTCTGTAAAAGTACAAAACAAACCAGCTGTGACCAAGAAAACAAGAACTATAAAGTTGTTCAGTGGAAACCAGGCAAAAACATTCAGAATATGAGAAAAGATTAGTTGTGGTGCACAAGACAACATGCATAGTGAGTAATATCACCAGAGTGTAAATAGTGGTTCTAATGAGGAGGAGAATGAAACAGGTGGAAGTGATCAGTTACATGTGATGTGGTCATGTGACTTGCTGAGGCTGATGGATATAGTAGTTCAACTCTGACTTTGGCATAACCATGACAACTTCTAACCAATCAGAAGCAATACAACAGCACTGTGTTATACAAGCCCTTAGTATACCCCGGTGCATGGTGCTGAACACTGAACAGTAGTTTCTTTTCCGATACCATTGTTGTTCCTTCGGCTGCTCCCTGTTTTGGGGTCGCCACAGTGGATTAATTGGTCCGCATGTTTCAATTTAGCACAGGTTTTACGCCGGATGACCTTCCTGACTCAACCCTCCCATTTAATCCGGGCTTGGGACCAGCAATGAGATTTAACTCTTCAGTGGCTGGGTTAGCACCCTACCCAGGAATCGAACCTGGGCCGCGGCAACGAGAGTGCGGGATCCTGCCACTGGACCACCAGGAGGGACTAGTTTCTTTTCCAAGACCACTTTTCTAAAATAATTTTTTTCATGAATTGAATTTCAGTTTGCATGTTAAGCCATGCCCAGATATTTAATTAAACTGTATTGAAATCTAACACACACCCACAAAGTACTACAAATTTTCTTTAAATCACTACACTACCGAGTGCAAAAGTCAGTCCATAAATACTGACTTAATTAACAGCTCTAAATGAACTGGACACTTTTAAAAACTGTCTACCAGAACAAAGAATTTCTCTACAGTACTGGATCGATTTCTGTAAGTTTTAAAAAAAATAATGTGTCTATTCTACTGTCACTTGATGGCTTGTTGATAAAGGATGACCTAAATTCTAAATTGATACTGTGCTAGTTCATAGGCTATACATTTTTTTTTCCACCATGGTACAGCATCCATATTTATTGTGTGTCAAAAGTTTTATCATGTGTCATTTCTCTTTCAGTAAACGTTCTGATAAATTGACTCATTCCGCCGAAGATGGAAAATGTCACCCATCATCACCCAAGCAGTCGAGTGAATTATGACACGCCAAGTTCTTAACAACTTTTGTTGTCCCAATTGATTGTTTTCAAACCTCGAGGCTCTTGATGTGCTCAAAGTGCAGACTGGGAAGAGGATTGTGGGGCTCATAGTGCCATCGTACTTATAGCTTTTTTGGTCTCAAATCATTTTTCTTTTACTCTGTGAATGCTGTCTCTACCATTCTGTCTATTCCCCTCTTGAACATCAATCATTTGAGCCACAGCCAGGCTAATCCATTACTCTGTGTAAGGGCAGACGAGTTCAAATCGATCACACCGAAAGTTTGTCTCAGGCATCGTTGACTAGTGGACTGAGGTCTAGATGCAGACCAAGCTGTGTATTTCAGTGGACCAACTGAATACTTGAGAAAATACTGTAGCAGGGACAAAAGTATAGAGTTCACTATAGCTCACTGACTCTATTCAGGTTCATTTAACCCTTGTGTTATGTTCACTTTTTGGACACATTGGTACAGTTCAGGTCAAATTGGCCCAGGACATTACTATGGTTTTAAAAGCACTACAGAAAAAAATGCATTAAACATTAAAGAAGCATTAAAAAAAAAAGAAAATGATTCAGTAAGGTTAGTTGCTTATCCAGACCTTCTAGACCTTGTATCAGTTTCTTAATCTTAATTAACTTCCCACATTTATCCAGCTGATCTAGACAAAATATAGCAATACCTACAAACAACCACAGCAATATTATAAACAATACCAGTGTTCCCAGAAACAACACCAGAAACATTGCCACAACAGGACCCAGAAGTATACACACTTAGAACCCAGGCTGCCATTTTGATCAATGTGTTCAGTAAAGAAAGACTCCTATGTATGTATGATTCTCCTAAAACCTTATTAAAGTCATTCTATAATAATAATAATAATAATAATAATAATAATAATAATAATAATAATAATACAAATTCACAAGACAAATGCTTCCATGCTGAAAGCTTGGCACAGAAAATGCCCTGAGACTGCATTCTAAGAATACATTACTCTTATGTGACACAAGCATTCTCTAGAGAACAAAATGTTGCGTCAAGCGCAGCATGGCATGGAGCTCTGAAGTGCTGCAAATATGTAGATGAAGCAGGGGATATATTTATAGAAGGATGACTGAATTTCCCACCTGCCCCCCTCCATTACTAAAGAGCTGAGGTAGTACAGGTAAGAGCGTTGGGTCAGAACATCTCTATAAGTAGCAAAAAAACAAGAAATGGCCATGTTTCTATCCCCATGTGGAGATTTCAGGAGCAATATTGCATAAAAAGTGCAGAGTAAAAGGTAAAAACCTTACCGTATTTGTTTCCGTATACATTTCTGGATTTAATCATCATGAATTATATGTATTATAATATTTGAAACATTTCTGAAAACATTTGAGATCCATTAGTGATGATGATGTCATTTCCTGTAATGAGCATTAGTTTACAGTAGATGGGAGCCATGCAGTTTTTTGAGCATTTTTCCTTTTCCAGTTATTTCTGTTAATAAACATTCCTTAATGGAAGTTACTGGAATGTCGTATGTTGTGTTCAACTCATGCTCCCATATCACAGAGGTGCAAAAAGAGAAGAAAATAAGACATACCGTACTATGTACTATGTACTATTTTAGTACATACCGTATGATAGTAAAATATTTGTGTGTATAGCATATGCATATAGATCTCCAGTAAAACACACTAATCTGATAATCAAACATCATCTGGAAATAGCAAATCTTAGTGGCAGAGGTATAAATGGACTAACAGGGCTAAGCTCCAATCTTTCAATAAAGACATCAATAAAAGCTTTCATTTTTTGCATCAATATCAGATAATTAGCTGTTCACAAATGACTTAAAATTGATTATATATGGGTTTTGTGGAGGTCCACCAATGGATTTAAGAAAAACACACAGAATGGTATGAAGAAGTGAAGATAATGGTATGTTCACATATACAGAAACTAGCAGAGACAAAGTGACTGGTGATCATTCAATTTTAACGAGAGCTGCCAGCTTCCAGTGACACATTCCAGTGACCAGATATGGGCGTGTCCAGCGATGGGACAAAGTTTCCAAAAATTGTAACTATATGTAAATATGGAGAGACACCCATGGGACTACCCATGGGAGTGAAGACAGTAGAGCACACTGGGATCTATGGCAAAGAACACACACTACTTCTTCATCTACTATGAAACGATGCAGATGTATAGAAATACTGCTAAATTTTATATACAATTTCTGAATCTTTCATTCAAAAGGACAAACGACAAAAATGTAAGTGTTTTTTTTAACAGCTTTTCAGTTTATCATGTCTGATACTCAGAAGAAACATTGCATTTTCCCAGTAGAGCAGCAAAGCTAGTTGTTTCGTTGGTTTTTGCTCATTTGTTTGGTCATTAGCCAATTTTGTCCTGTTCATGAAGTGCTGTAACAGGGACTGGGAGATCTGCTAGCCCAAAATGGTGCATGAATTATTTCCTTTTCCAAGACTTCGGCTTAAGGCAAAACATCCTGTTCCATTTCTTACAAACTGATTCTGTTACCCCACTTTAAATAGACTATTTTATCTAACAACTCACTAAATACAACAGAGTAAATTGAGCTAATAAGAACAAACAGCTCGGTTATAGATACTAAATATGAATCAGACAGATATAAAATGGACAGTATGTGGGTGGAATTTGCACAGAGAATCATATATTTATCAGAAACAATAGAAATGTTTTAAACAAATGAAGTAAATACCATCATTATCAAGATTAAAGACAATGTATTCGGCATTGTAAACACCCACACAAGAAAATAACAAATGCAAGCTCTATACAAAAATCCTTTATATAATTTTGTTGGTTTTATTATTTGCCAAGTTACCATGCTAAAAAGTACACTAACAGCACAATCTTAATGCCTACAGTAATCTGTAAGTGTACAATACATTAACACAACAGCAAATTCAGAAACATACAGCAAAACCAAAATTACTGGGCAGGAGGACACTGATATGATGTTATTTTAGAAGTGATGTCAACTTTAATATGATTCTGCGAATGCTAAAAAGCCAAAAGAATCCAGATCATTCAGACAAAACATTTATTCCTCACTATAATACCATACTGGAAACAACTTCAAAATGAAATAATTTTTCAATGTGTCCAATCAGCAGCAAGCATGTGCTGTTCAATAAGGTCCTACACTTGAGTTAATAATTATGTATGTTGTGTTTTCTGGATTTATGTTACGTTTTTAATTTAGCTGTTGTGTTGTCTTTATTGTTGTCTTTTCTGAATTGATGTTGTGTTTTGTGAATTGATATTACCTTTTTAGTTTTGCTGTTGTTTTTTCTGAAAATTGTTTCATTTTTCTAAATGTTGTTTTCTTTGTTGTTATTGTGTTTTCCATATTATTTGGTGTTACATTTTAATTTTGCCGTTGTGTTTTCTTTGTAGCTGTTTTTTCGGATCTGATCTGATCTGATCTGATCTGATTTGTTCGCTAATCTGATGTTGCATTTTTAGTTTTGCAGTTGTGTTCTTTTAATTGTTATGTTTTTTAATTGCTGTTGCGTGGTTTTTTATTGCTGTTGTGTTGTCTTTATTACTGTACTGTTTTTTTATTGTTGTGTTTTTTTTATTACTGTTGTGTTTTTTTATTGCTGTTGTGTGTTTTTTTATTGCTACTGTGTTTTCTTTATTACTGTGGGTTTTTTTAATTGCTGTTGTGTTTTCTTTATCATTGCCTTTTCCATAATTCTGTTGAGGTTTCTTATTTGGTCTTCCAATTTTTGTTTTGCTGTTTCTTTCATTATAGTTGTTGTGTTTTCTAATTAGATGTTGAGTTTTCTTTATTGCTGATATGTTTTTTGATTTGATGTTGTGTTTTCTTTATTGCTCACATGTTTTTTCATTGCTATTTTTGCTGTTGTGTTGCTGTTGTGTTAATGTGCCATATCTTTATCTCTGCATTGTGATAATGCTGAAACCATAACAGACACCTGATAACCAAGCAGCTAAATGTGAATCTCTGGTAATCTGAGGCAGTTGTGTGGATCAGTGTATCTTGGTGTGTGTTTGTGTGCATCCTTGTCAGGAATGTCATACAAAAAAAGAGATATAGAGAGACAGAGATACAGTTATAGAGCAGGAACATGAGGTGCAGAGGTGGGCAGGTCAGTGGTGACAGAGTGACTATCAGTCACAGTGTGTCAGTTTCTTCCACACATCTTTCACACACCTCCACCTCTCGCTCAGTCTAGCTTACATAACAGTCCCCACAGACAGGTGCCAATTTCGCCCTATAGACTTCTTGCACACTTAATTAAATACACAAATACCAAAAGTGTAAAATTGAACAGGGCAACTAATGCAAACCTTCATCTAAATAATAAATGCTGTACCTTCTCTCCGTTAGCATTGCCCAGCACATAACAGCCCATAATATGGATGAGATTGGGTTCAGGATTCAGCAAACTCATAAGCCGAGCCAGTTTTTTCCAGAACCTACACAAAAGGAGATACAGAATTAAGCATCAGGATTTAAATACCTGAATAAAGAGGATTGTTATACAATAGATGTAATATAGGACTCATGTTGGTTTGGACTCATGTACTTCTACATCTTTTTATTATTTTAAAAGTATGGAATAAAACATTATGGGGCGTAACAATGGGGCTGCCCCATGCAGCCCAGGATGAAGTGACGTTACTGTTACTCAAGATTCTGAAATGCTTTATTCCTTTATTAGAACATCAATTTGTCAATGATTACACTTTTTGATTATTACACCTTGACCAAGTTCACCTAACATCACAATAAAATGGTTGCACACAGCCAACTTAATTCCCTTTAAATGAATTTTGCTTACATTTATGCAATTTACGCAGACACCCTTATACAGAGCCACTTACATTTATCTTATTTATACAACTGAGCAGTTGAGGGTCAAAAGCTTTGTTCAAGGCCCAGCACTGGCAGCTTGGTGGCCCTGGGATTTGAACTCACAACCTTTTGAATTTGTAACTTCATTCTGCTGATTTCAACCCAATTTTCCTAACAATTAGCTTTCACATGGTCTTCCTTTTGACCATGAAACTTTTGTCCTTCTGGATCAATATTGTCCTGGTCTGGTTTAACTGTTTTTAAAGCATGAAATGTAAAATTATCAGTCAATTCTGTGTCACCCCCTATAATTACATTTATTTACCCCAGAATATACAATTAGGTTGTCATCATGGTTAATAGACCACATTTACATGAAATAAAACCATATTTCTAGTATAAAACCATTTAAAAAGGACAACAGGAGGGTTAAACAATTGTGAAAAAATTCTTATGAGCAAACATGAACAAGACTGCTGTCTTATACACTGAATCTCACGATATGGAAAATCCATGTAAATTGTTTTTATATGAAACATGATCCTGCTCTGGAAATCCATCTTCCTCTGTAAGCACTGAAAAATGTTCAGATGTGAAAATACTTTTTTCCCAGAACTTGGGGGAAAAATCCACTTTATGAGTTCTGAGTAAAATGTATTGCAGCATTAGTTCCTGTTCCACTTCTGCTATAACAGCTACAAACAATTGTTCTGTCCCTAGCTTCTCTTTTTTCTCTTGAGTTTAATAAAACTAAAATAGTGCAGCTTGTCATGTGACTGAGAAATTCCTGTGTCTTGAAGTCTTTCTTGTGTTGCAAACTGAAAGCTTTCGCTCTCAGTACAAAGCACTGACTTTAAAACTGGACGCTAAAAAATTCTAGTTGAATGTCTCACCACAGAAAATTTCACAGTATCAATGATTACACATTTTTTTAATCCATGTATTTGGAGCCTCCACTGTTCAAGTCTCTGTATAAGCTATTACTATCCATCTGTCTGTCTGTCTGTTTGTCAGTCCATCTGTCTGTCTATCCGTCTGTCCAGCTGATCATATTTCCTCAACGAATTCAGTTTAATCAACTGTTTATATAATCCATGCTAAAGTTTTTTTTTAGTTCTTTAAGTGCATTCATTATGTCATCATTACAGTAATTACGAGATGACATTTCTTCTGCTCAGTGCTGTACATCTCTTTATATTTAGAAAATAACTAATGACAATAATAAGAGTTTAGTCCTGGAATTAAACTTGAAACTTTTAAATGTGGAAGCTGCTGTCATTTTTGCGTCTGAGTTTGTTACATGGTGTAGTCTGAGGATTCATAGCTCTCAAGTGGTCATTTATTTTTAGGCTGATTTGATGTCTGTATGTCTATCTGTTAGTGAGGAGCACTCACTGAATCATGTCCTCCTCCTTCTCCACTTTAGCAAATGTGGCCACTTTGTTCTTCAGGAGATAAAGGTGCCCAGGTCCTCCCTAGCAGTTTATAGAAGAGTGATGCAGTTAGGCACAGTGTATGCACACACCCACACACACACACACACATATACATTCACACACACAAGCAAATGTGTGGACACAGACACACATACACACACACACACACACACACACACACACACAAAACAGACACACACAAACAAATGTGCACACACAGACACACACAACACCCATATACATTCACACACACAGACACGCACACATATACATTCACACACACAAACAAATGTGCACACACAGACACACACCACACATATTCAGACACACAGACATACACACACACACACACAACTACACAGACTTCTCACCTGACAGAAGATAAGCATGTTCCAAATTTTGCAGCCTTTCCTGTAGGCGGTGAGTTTCTTTTCAATCTCCTCTGGGTTTACAAGAAGTGAGATGAGGACAGAGAATAACAGAGACAGAGAGGAAAAGCGACAAAGAAAATATAGAAAAGACAAAGAGAAAAGGAAGGAATAAGGGCAAGATAGAGACCTCCAGAATGATTTACTTGTAAGAGTTAATAATCATCGCTCACATTAGATGAGAAAGCTTCTCATAGTAAACATGTAGCAGCTGATAAAGAGGTCGCAGTTATTAACACTCACCCAGTATATCTTCAAAAGTCGCATGCTCATGATCCTGCACCAACAAACACAAGAGCGTTTCAGACGAGAACATTACCACTTACTGTGCATTATTGTTTTTAAAATCCTGAAGCCTAATTATGTCTGATTTATTCAAAACGCCTGAATAATCCTCTTCCCACTTGTTATGTTAAAGTTCAGTTAGGCAAACACGTCAATTTACATTACTAAAACACCCCAATAGCACAGACGAGCATCAGACCATCAGGGCATTAGCATTACCAAGCATCTTTCATAACATGCTGGACAAAAGCTGCTTTGATCTGTATGAATAACAGAGTGAATACTGAAAGACTCACATAGAGGATGGGGATGATGGACGGGTCGTTCCTGCGTATGATGTTGGGCACATACTCTGCCTTGGGAACCTTGGATGAAATCAGCTACAAAAAACAAACAAACAAAGAAAACAAAACATGACAACGAATACAAGATCAATCAGTGGCATTGGTGGAGGCAATCATGCTAAAGAGGCTTGTGTTCAAAGGAAAATGGCTGGTTGTTTCCCTCCGAATGAGGCATCTAGATGAGGAGTAACATTATGCTCATTACTGTATTGTTTTGTGATTCGTTGTATAGATTTTATATATATTAAAATACACATTCGTATATATATGAAGTAATCTGATAATTGGATAAGCCTACATGAGTCAAGCAAGCAGATTTCTTTCTTTCTAAATAAATGACTTCTACATGGAAACTAACCCTAGTGCAAGAGGATAAAGGTCTTTCACATTGGCAGTTTAGATGTAAAAATTAAGTAAAGATGAAAAATTTTGAAATACATGAAAAATTGGTTAAGCTGTAATGTGGACCATGAAGCGTGAGACAACCTTTGGGAGATGGTGTGAGTACGGGTTGCACTGGAGCTACTCTTGTTCAGGAAGTAAAGTAAGCTGTGTGTTTTAGCAGATAACAACATGATTAGTTCCTACAGCACATGTGTACCACGAGTGCCACGTGGTAGAGGTAGCATTAGCTGAGTTATGACAGACATAAACAGCTCTCCTCTGATATAAGAGATCACAGTGCCTTGTTCACATGACCATCGTGATAACTACTAACATTTGATAATGATCAGATTATTAGTGTGAATGTGTGTGAATGAGTGTAACATCGTGCTTTACCATGATTTTAGGAGGAATGAAGTCATCGCCTTCACAGGCCAGACGCTCCAGCTCTTTCTCCTCCTCCCAGTCCACATCATCGTACTCCCCCTCATCCAGAGTGCCCGAGGATGCCTGCAGATCTCCACCTGAGACAGAGAACCAGAGAAAGCCAGACACAGAGGCACCGACAGACAAAGACAGAGACAGAAAGAGTGAGGATAAAGAAAACAAAACCGCAGTCTAAGATTTCCTGTTGATTAAAGCAGCTGTTTGCAAATTCTGGGGCCCTCCAGCCAGTGTATGTGTGTGTGTCTGTGAGGATAATACAAATGACATAATTAGAAAAAGGCACTAATACAAAAAGATACTAAGACAACTCACTTCACTCGTCTGTTAAAACTATCAAACTATGCATGGTACATATGTGGGGGTGGAGTTTATTTCCAGCCCAGAAAACTGGAATTTGTACAAGAATTGTAAATCAAACCCTAAAATGAAGAAACTAATCGTATTCATTTCAACACAATATTTATCAAGTATCATGCTACATACTTATCATATGTATAGTAAAATAAATAACAAACATTACACATTGCACCTTTAAAAAGAAAAAAAGGATGAGAGAATCAGCAAGACAAACACCAGATTGATCACTCGTGTTCTATATAATATAGAACACACAGACAGATGGAGTATGTAGATGAGATATGAAATGACATACACATAAACTCATACATACAAATACACACACATAGGGCCTGCTACATGAGTTTATGTGTGAAAAAAGCATGCAAGCGCTCCTGTTCCTGTTTGTTTACACACGCTCCTGCACATTTTGAATTTTTATTCTTGATGTGTGTGTAGGTGAGTGTGTGCACACTCACTGTCTCTGGAGTCGTGGAGCGAGTCTGGCTTGATGGGTGTAGGGTCACTCCAGGAGCGGCTGAAGCTCTTCGCTTTGCGATCGGCAAATGCTAATAATGGAGCGGAGGAGGAGAGCATCACACACTGCCATTCACAACACACACACACACACACACACACACACACACACACACACATCTGGCAGGATCCCGCTGTTGTGGGTACAACTGCGAGTGTGATGCGTCCTGATAGGACTTCCTATTAAGCTGTCAAGCTTTACAGATGGCTGCTTGGAATTTACATCCAAACCCTTAGGAACTCTTGGACAACAAAAAAGCTCTAATTTCGTGTAGGTGCAAGCGTGGCTTAGTAAAATACCAGCAGCTTGTTAACAACTACACGGATACCCTCTCAGCTCAAGGCCAAACACTAACTTTTAGACTGTTTTATTTGAAGATCTCTGTCCTAAAGAATTCCCAATGCCAGAAAACATCAAGCTTCAGCTTTATTTCTGTTACAAAGCACTGAAACTGGAGACTCCTTCCAAGAAAGCTGAATAAATACCTCCTCAAGGAAAACCTCCCCATATCCACGACTGGATATCAGAAGTGTCATGATATTGTGATAAGTGTTTAAAGCCTGTGTTTATGTGGAACAATGCCAACTTACTATAAAAAAAAAGGAACATCAGAGTGTTATAAAAGGGATCATTAACCACTTTTATTAGTACACTGTTGTTCCATTACTTCTGTGGAATAGAAATCGACTTGTCATACTTTTTCAATCAGTAAAAACAAATGAATTATTTCATCACCATAAGTCTGATATAAAATGAGTCAGGACTTTCGGTGTGAGCCGTGTGTTTTTCCCTCGGTTGGATAACCTTACACAGAACTTTAGTGGTTGAAGATTACAACTTTAAAATTTTAGATGCTTATGAACAAGCACTTGGGGCACCTCACAGAGAGCAGAAAAACCCCTGAGTGTCTACTTTCATATGAGATTCATATAAACCACCAATGTGGAGTGACATTCAGTGATTTCTTTCACCAATGTGGAAAGACATTCAATGCTGAACATGGACACAACAAAACAGGCGCAAATTCCATTTTTTTTGCTACAGGTCATATAAACCTGTGATTTGAATTCTTACAGCTGAGCAATCGAATTTGAGTTTTTCAACAGATCAGTGGTTCTGCACTGGTTCTGGATATCTTAGCACACCTTACTACACCTTTTTACAATTATACTCCTATTATTTTACCGGCAAATTTCCCTGAATGGAACTAGTACTAAAATACAAATCATCTATTAGCCACACCCACATATACTTGCACCTTATTTGTTGTTTGGGTCATGATTAGGAAAATAGAGCTCTCAGTCTGGTGTCAAGAAAAAAAAACCCATAATGTTAATGTGTTAATGCTTGAAAATAAATTCAATTTGATTTATTTTCAGAATTACTGTACAGTTTGTTTTGAGCTGCATGTAATCCGAATGACAATAAAAATGGGCGCATTTACTGCACACACACACACACACACACACACACACACACACACACAGACACTCACACAGACACTCAGCGAACGCATTACTCACACTGGGCCTTCATCCTCTTGCTGCCCACCATCCGCAGGTGCTTCCGGAAGTTTCTGAAGTGCAAAAGATTCGGTGAAGATGAAGAGGGTCGAAGAGACAGAAAGGTGAAAGAAAAGAAAGAACAGTAACACCAACACACACGGAGAGAAGACAGAAGCAAGAGGAACGTTTATAGATGATTCATTCACATGTAGTCAAGTCACTTATGAGAAATGCAAGAGTACGAGTGTTTGAAGTTACGGAACTGCGTCACATCTGAGTTTACAACTCATTTGTTGGGGGAAAAATAAATCAGCTTAGATTTTGTATTACTGCCATATTAACAGAGGCTGTAAATGTTCCCCATTTAAGTAGGGAATCTATTAAGAACATGAAAATATACTTGCTATATATACAGAGGGCCCAAAAGATTTATACACACTTTTTATCTATGCCCTTTTGTAAAACTCAAATTGAATTATGGCAGCAATGTATAGTATTATGTTTCCTCTAAAGATGTCAGTAGTCACACCATCATTGATGCTATCATGTGACCATTAGCAGAACGCCAAAGAAAATGGCAGAGGCACACTTGACTGTCGAGCAACGCAAAGATCATTTTGAAGTGGTGATGTAAAATTTGAAAATGTGTGAAGTAAAACAACAGTGGCGACGTGAGTTCGGAACAACATCACCAACCCGACTAATAATTGCACGTTCCTGATGTTGTTCATACAGTAGTTCGCCAAAATCATAAGTGTCTGGATGCTAATGGTGACCACTTCGAGCGGTCAAACTATGTGATATACGATTGCCTAATTGAAACATGACTTAAAGCTACCCTTTGATGTTTATATTAATTTAGTAATAAAATTTTTATGCACATTTTTTTTTATGTTGAAGTGATACACTTTTTGGCCCCCTATACTGTATATGTTTCCTAATTTATTTATTTGCACCTTTTAACATATTGTCACATCACAGCTTTACTGAAATACAGATGTAGATTTACAGGGACAAGGAAAAACTCCCTGAGAAGTCATGAGGAAGAGATGTTGAGAGGAACCGGACTCAAATAAAGCCCATGATTGTCTGGGTGCACTAGATTATAAAATGTTACAGAATGCAGGTGTAGAAGAGTAACACCGTGTTTTTCAGTACTAAACAGCAATAAGTTGTTTTTTTTAGGAAGTGAATTTTTAGTGTTCATGTAAGACCATCCAGAGAGATACTTGTGATCACTTCAGCGATACAAACCAACAGGAACTCTAAGGATAACAATTACAATAAAAGCAATGCTAAGACAGTTCACTTCAAATCTGTCTGCTATCTGCTGTCTGCTATGTCTGCTACATATGTGGGGTTGGAGCCCAAAAATACTGGAGTTTGGTATACAAGATCATAAATCAAACTCTGAAATGAAGAAATGAACCAAATTCATTGCAAGACAATATTGCTGTCTTGAGTGGTAGGTTTCTCGCCTATCATGCGAAAGGCCCGGGTTCGATTCCCAGCCAGTTCCTCAACCCCAGCCACTGGATGCAGTGCCGGTCCCAAGCCCGGAAAAATGGGAGGGTTGCGTCAGGAAGGGCATCCGGCGTAAAACATTTGCCAAGTTGTTGTGCGGACCAGTTGGTCCGCTGTGGCGACCCCGAACAGGGAGCAGCCGAAAGCAACTTCTATTGCTGTCTTGTAGCAATGTATCATTTATCCTTGGTCAGTTAGGAACTGTACAGTGTGTAGTTCTGAGCTGAATGTGAGAGAGATCTCACCTCTACAGACAGCGCAGTGGAGAAATCTGACTGACATTCTAACAAGCGAAGCACTGCCAAAAGCTTTGGCAATGCAATATGGTGATAGATTTACAAAATGGCTTCTTCGGTGCTGAAAGTAAATAAATAGATTTTTTTTGTGGGGGGGGGGGCCCTTTTTTTCGAACATGCTGTCTCAAGCAGCTATCAATATCACTTCCAAAAATAAGACAAGCCTGACGGGTGTTAAACATGGCATTCAATCATAAAGTTCAGTAACGTACATTTAGCAATACATTTAAGACGTTTTATAATAATACAATACTGTGTTTTAAGAGAAAAAAATCTTTATGTCTTTATTTTAAGTCTTTATTTTGTGTCATTTAAAGGTAAGAAATGTGGGCAGAAAATACTTTATAGTTATTTAAAATCATCTCGTTCATACTATTCATCCTTCATTTAAAAGTACAATCCAAGAAATTAGCTAGTGTTCTACTACATATGAATCTTCATTTGTTTGCTGTCTTTTGTTGTGTTTTTGTTGTTTTGTTTTTATCTAGCGTCCTGAAAAGTCCTATTAAGTCCCATCGATTGGCGTAGTGATGAGTATTCGATGTCCAAACCCATTCTGTTTATCACATGTCTTGATTTTATGAGGGCTTTCTTTCAATGCTGCCTGGCAGGTGTAAATAAATAATGCACAAACAAATGCAGAAACACACTTATCCCTTGTGAGTGCTGATCCTACTCAAAAAACAAGCCGAGCTGCTCTGCTTTCTCCCGTTTCTCCCTTTTCTCTCCTATCTTCTGTCACTTTGCTATCCGTGTCTCCACTGTGTTCTTTTTCAACACAGCTTCTGTCTGGTACATCTACAACAAATAGCTAAACACACACACACACGCAAACGCACACAAAACTAATTGTGTTAATGTGACTCTCTTCCACCGCCTGCAACCGATGTATGCATTTTAATTAATTATATTTAACAAGCTTTTTTCGGTGTTTCCTTTTTATTTTTCGAAGAATAAAAACACCTGTAAGCTTATTAACATAATTTCTAGACATTTCCGATCTTACAACGACGTTCTACTGACAGACGTCCTAATGTTGCTTCTGTCTAGAAGTAAAAGTATGATGTAAGCAACATTCTCTGCCAGAAGCACAATATAATACAGCTCTGCTGCTTGGCTACAATAAAATTGTAATCACTACACCGCAGCGCTGCACAGCAGCCGAGCCGTTCAAGCAGCTCATTACCTCTTCCAGTGTGAACACTTTTAACTACAGTGATTTTGACATCCTCAAGTCCTCATGCATTTCCACTCAGCACTGATGGATATATGCACAGGACCTATATATATATATATATAAAGCAGCACTGATACTCTCTGTTATTAATTCTTTCCTTTTTCCTTCTGTGAGCTGTTAGAAAACATGATAGGTGATGAGAAGCGTAGATCTTTTAACAGGTTTCAAAAATAGAACGCTCCTCAAGAAAGGTGGGTATTTTAAGAAAGAGTTTTTAATTATACGCTCTAATGATCTGTCTGCGAGTGTGAAACAGAGTGCGAGTGTTTAAAATAGAGAGGTGACTCAGTCTCTCTCTGTGACTCTGTGTGTCTGACATGTTCATTGTTTGCAACCATGAAGTCTTGGAATAAAGACAGCTTGATTTCCACACACATTTAGAGGTTGATGTCTTTCATTTTGTATGGATCTCTTTTTGTGTGTGTGTGTGTGTGTGTGTGTGTGTGCATCTTAAAAAGGTGTGTTGCTACAGTACCTGATAAACATTCTTTCGACTTTTGCAGCAGTCTATAAAAGGACCCACTAGTTTAAACAGGCTCCTTGTCTTTTAAGCAAAAACAACATGAAAACAAAGCATCCACATAGTCTTACGTGTTGTGAATAGCTGTTTAGGTTTGAACGTACTAGAAGCAAGAACAACAGCATCACTTATGGATGTATTTAAAAATGCATTGAATAGTATGAAGAGAAGAAGTTTCTAGAAGCCAAATGAACTGCCAGCTGAAATTTGAAAACAGGTAGCAAAAAAAATCAGATATATAGCAGATATGATTCCAAGCTAGGGCTGATTTGTTCCTAACTCAGACTGTGACTAAGTGAAACACTCCTTAGAATTCATCTATTAATTATTCTAGAAGTTTCTAGAAGCCAAAAAGAAAAGAAACCGAACTGTCAGCTGAAATTTGCAACAAACATAGCGGAAAAAATCCCAGATATGATCCAATGCTAGGGCTGATTTCTTCCTAACCCAGACTGTGACTAAGAGGAACACCCTAGAATTCATTATTATAGAAATTTCTAGAAGCTAAAAACTAAACATACATCTATAGATATTTTAAATGCATATTTTAAATACGTTTATATTTGCCTTTTAATTTTCCTAAAAGAAGACAATCACTTCTACAAACTTAAACAGCAAACAAAAGCAGTCCAATTTCTCTCGGGCAAATTGAGCTTTTTTTTTATTTGAAGTGCAAAGACCACAGAAACACACCACAGCAATTTACCCCATCTGGCAGGCATTTCAACAAAATAACACCTTTTTACTATTCAGGACACTGGACATTGTTAAGCTGTAAAAGCGTCAGCACTCTATCCTGGCTTTTAGACGCACTGTTAGCACTCTGCCACTTCACTTTGTTTGACACATCTGCAGCATGCTCCGAAAAATAAAATTCCACGTGTGACACGTGCAAGTACATGTAAAAATTTCACCACGCTTCTCTGCACCAAAATGCGACAATCACCAAAACAAATTCAAGATCTGTATAAACCCTTGTGCATGCAGATTTATTTACAGTGAAGTGCGAGAGAAACGAAGTTGCTTTGTTGCTTTGCAACAAAGCAAACTAACAAGAACTGAGGGAGACAGCTATGAAAATAAACACTAAAGCATAAAATGATACCAAAACCAAAATAGGAATGAGAAAACTACTAGGAAATAAATCGTTTAAGACCGAACAGTGACTGGCGTATAAATGTTGAAGACAAACTCGTAATTTTTTCGTCTATTGGCAGATATTACTTATTAGGAAAATTAAAATGGCAATAAAATACTAATCTTGTATCCAGTCTTCATCAACTCCTCAATCACAGCTTTGTATATTTTATATCTCTTTTGACTGACCACTGAACATGATATAAGCTGATGATCCATCGATTTGTTGCCTTTCTAAATGCAGTGCAATCATGTAACTGTGTGCTCAGCACCCTATTTAGCTCCATCGAGTTATTATTACACCTGTGCACCTAGTGGTGAAAACTGAAACTGTAGCAACCACTAACAGAGGACCACTAGGGTACAAATCACGCTGCCCCATGCTCAGTCTCCAGAAACATTTTTAGCAGAGGAGGAGCAGCAGACATGACAGTTAATGACACATTTTAGGGAATCATTATACATAGTTCAGTGTCAAGTGGGATCAACAATAAATATGCTTTAATAGACTAATAATTAATAATCTATTGTCATAGATTTCAGCTGTAGGTTTATAGATACTGGAGCTAGTCCTAGTCCCGAGCTAGTCCTCTATTCAGAGCCACTGTGCTATCTGTCCAGCGTGTAGCTGTATGTCTGTGTTTTTTGACTATATGAATGGGATAAACGTATAGATGGACATAAAT
This sequence comes from Hemibagrus guttatus, assembly GCA_033459395.1. NCBI lineage: Eukaryota > Metazoa > Chordata > Actinopteri > Siluriformes > Bagridae > Hemibagrus > Hemibagrus guttatus. Next base: position 14,002,715 of record JAUCMX010000021.1, on the reverse strand, counting down.
TCTGATGCTGTTCTCATTCTGTAGAGTTCACATGTGAAATAATGAGCCACATTAATTAAAGGAGTCCTTGAGCTGTGTCTGCTGACAGATTCCTATTGATCTGCTCATTTTCTCTCACTTGCTTCTGTTTTCTGAGCAGCTGGATGCTGATTGCTGATTTTAAAGGTTGCGACCTGCATAATAACTGCAGCATGCTTTGTGTTCAAGTCTTTGAATACAGTTTAGGCGCATCTGATATTTTTATTTATTTATTTATATTATATATATATATATATATATTTTTATATATATATATATATATATATATATATATATATATATATATATATATATATATATATATATATATATATATATATTTTATTTTTTTTATCTTTAATTTTTTTTAATAATGTAAGCATAGGTGTAAATAAGATGAAATCATTTTGAGGTTGTGATAACAAAGTAATCCAGTAGAATAACTCCACTTCATGTTAGGATGAATCACATCATCCTGTTGTTAATTATTTTCTTACATCTACTAGTACAGGCATGTTTTTTTCTGACATGCTGTAATAACACATTTCCCTCACAATGTTATTCATTTCAGCGGGCAGAATGGAAATCGACTTATCAGACATTTTCAATCAGTATAAACAAATAAATTGTTTTATATCCATAAGTCTGATATAAAATGAGTCAGGACTCTGTTGGCTTTCAGTGTGAGGTGTGTGTTTTTCCCTCTGTTGGATAACCTTAAATAGAATTTTAGTGTGTAAATTTTAGCTGCTTATGAACAAGCAGTTAGGGTATCTCAGAGAGCAGAAATGGGTTTGATATCACCATTTACTTTGAAGATATAAACTTTTGTGTCAAGAAAAAACAAACTTTTTTTTGTTTTTTGAGGAATTTTCTATGATATATTGCCCCTAGTAGGCTAGGTATAAACTAGAAATAGTAAAGTAAAAACTACAAATTCTTAAGTCCCTGCATGTCTGGGATTCAAACTTCAGCTAAAATGTTCTAAAAATTCAGTTCATTCATTGTCTACTGCTTATCCGATCTACTCTCGGGGGGCCTGTGCCTATCTCAGGCATCATCAGGCAAGGCAGGATACACCCTGGACAGAGTGCCAACCCATCACAGGGCACACACACACACACATATCTCATTCACTCACGCAATCACACACTACGGACAATTTAGAGATGCCAATCAATCTACAATGCATATCTTTGGACTAGGGGAGGAAATCCCCAAGGCACGGGGAGAACATGCAAACTCCACACACACGGCGGAGGCGAGAATCGAACCCACAACCCTGGAGGTGTGAGGCAAACGTGCTAACCACCAAGCCACCGTGCCCCCCAAAATTCAGTTCAGCAAGCCTAAAATATTTATTATATATACAATCAATATTATGAAGGGCATGTTCTGTATATGTGTCAAACCACAAATCTTAATGGACATTTTTGTGTGTGGATATGTAAGAAACACCAAAAAACTAAATATAATCCTGTATATTTATTCTGATTGCAGTAGGTCTGGACACACTGCATTGCCACAAAGCCTTGAGTACCATCAAGCCCACAAAAAAAAAAAAAAAAAGCACTGCAATGTACAATGTAATCACTATAATAAAGCACATGACCACTTAAAGGCACACTTTAACCTGTCAAAGCAGACACACACACACACTCACATATTGCAAGCTAATGATAGCAACAGATTCAGCAGACAGCAGTTCAATGGCCAAAAACACAGTTCTCAAAGAACACAATCATTCCCTTATTCCTCTCAGTGACTCAGAAATTTCCACTTCTCTTATACATCAGCATATCGCCTGCTTGAACAAATTTCACTGTCAAACATTAACATTAGCTCTTTTTTCTCACTTCTGCCTTGTGGGAAGAAACAAAGAGGCACTTTGTGGAAGTGGAGTGGCACTAATCGAGCCAGCTGGAGTGAATTCATTCATCACAGAGCTCGACTTAGGCGGCATCATGGCACAACATTTCTGATTAAAAGAAATCAACAAAGCTTGCCAGAGGATAAAATCTGTCTTGTATTGATATGAGCAGCTTTGAGTAAATTATTGTTTAAATAATAGACTGTGGTTTGCTGATGGCACATAGAGACTAAAGGACAGATGTTGACCTCTGTAATCTTCCATAAACTGTATAAGAGCAATTAACTTAATTTTCTATAATGTTATAATCACATTATGCCAAATGAAACCAATTATTGCAAATGAACCATTATTTCCTGCTATATTTCATTATTTATTGTAAGAACATAATAAAGATGCAAGCTGAGTCAATACTGACCTAAATATTCCTCCAGTGTGTTATCTAAATCTTATTTATCTCATTCAGACTTCTGCTGGTTAAAGTCTTTGTTTTGGTGAATGAGCAACTGACTTTTTTTGGAGTAGAGGACGAATGCAGGTACAGAATTTTACTGTAACATGGCAAGCTCAGCAACAAAGTCGACATTTCCAAAAACCTGACAATAAGACACTGAAACACAGAAGGCTTTTCTCATCAAGGTGAAATGGGACACAGGTGTGACGTGCCGTGGATGACGGGAATTGCCGTTAAGCATCAATTCAGAATAACTATTACAGCAACAATGGTTGTAAGATTTTCTCCCCCTCCGATTACTAGCATTTTCCCAATTTTTTCATTCTTCTGTCATTAAGGACGAGAGTCATTTGCTAATAAGGGAAACTGAAAGTGAACCGTAAACAGTTATAAGCAATATATTAGCCCTAATCATTATTAATAATAAAAGACATGATATTGTCCTTTAAAATCCTCTAACACAAGACTGACAATGTGATGTGTTGCTGATGTTGAAAATATGTTTAGACAACAGAAAAAAAGGACAAAAATTGGACACACCTAGGTACTGTATACATTAGATGCACCTACAACCCCTACAAATGCCCCGCCCCTTTATTCTTTAGGCTGTATGTGTGTATGTATTGGCTCTTAAGTTTTATGTCCTACTAACCTATGCCGTTGTTCAATACTAATTTCAATTTGTTTTTTAAGCACTCGTGTTTTATTGCAGAATCTGTGCACTCAAATCACTTCCTCTCAAAGAGATGTAATAATAAAAACAGCACAAACAGCAGCCATGCAATTAATATCAGTGGGCACTACAAAACAACAACGTCCTTGGACATCTAATCAGTGGAGGTTCTGGACCAGAGCGTGCCACGCTGGGGCCAGTTGTTCTGTTAGACTGGAGCAGCAACACCCTATTGTTGTTCTTGTTATATGACGGTGTTTAAATTACACAACTGAAGTGTTATGCTGGGATAGACAGAGTAGAAACATTTTGCTCATTTTTATTGCTGCTATCACAGACTTCCTGTCTTTTTAGTGTCAATCATGTTTTATTCCACTTCATTACAACTTGGTGAAAAACAAAATGCTTTTGAACCTACATGACAGACCAGGACCATTGCGTTAATAAGTCTGAGTACAAAATTTGTTTTGGTGCCACTGTGTGAGTACATACAGTAATCAGGTTATATAGGATCATTATATAAGAAATGAATCACTGTTTAAGGAACAGCTTTTTTAGCTTGTTGATGCAAGATCACTGCCCAACACAATCCCCAGACACCAGACACCAGACCCAACCCCTGACTCTTTCCCAGAAACAGCTATTCATCTGCTATTATACTCAGATATACATCCATCCATCCATCCATCCATCCAGTTTCTATACTTAGAGATGCCAATCAACCTACAATTCTTGTCTTTGGACCGGGGAAGTACCCAGAGGAAACCCCCAAGGCACAGGGAGAACATGCCCCCCCCATCAAACATTATTGATTTGATCTTTTTCA